>APFE031638381.1:122155-164872 GCA_000404065.3 Pinus taeda
TTAAGTCCCTAATCAACAGCTAAGATTAGATCTGGCTTGATCCATGTCTTTTGGACCATTCTAACACAGATTCATATTGATACACATTAATATTTTATTTTCCCAGAGTTTAGACTTAGGGACTCCATTAAAAATATTAATTATTCTAATATATCCTGATCTGTTTAGAATCCGCCCAAACCCTTTCTGGGTATTGGAGATCTCATGTGCCCCAACCTCTCCACCAAATTTCGTGGCTAGAGCACATCCGATGCTACCCCAAATAAACACATATACAGGATTACAAGTGGGTTTTCATCTTGGAATTGGCCTCCCTATACGAGATCGAAGCCCTCCAAAGGATCAAAATGGCATTTGTAGGGTGAGCATTGAGAGCCATGGGCCTCCATTCAAGCAGAGCATTGATTGCCACACCATGGGCTTCTTTAGCAGCATTATTTGCTTGTCCATTGCCTAATTATTCGAGATGATGATGCACTTGGACCAGGATGCCCGAACTGGATACACATTGCACTCAATAATTGGCAGTTGATATAAGGCCCAAAGGAGGTTATGTCTTTCCTAGGGAGACATGGGAGGGTATGTGTCATCTTCTAGCCCTCATTGATGGAGCATCAACTTGATTTTGAGCCACTTTGAGACCCATGGACCCATTTGGAGCTCTAAAAGCCCAAATGGGGGTTTGGAGATGTTTTGCAACATATGGACGACATGACCCTCTTCATCATGATTTTTTAGGCCCTCTACGACATTTTTAGTACAAGAGGCCTCAATGCTACCCCTCTAGGCATCCATGCATGCATGATGTCAGCCTCGCGTGGGCTTAGGAAGAGAATTTAATTAAATTTTAGAGCTATCATGGTTGGCTTGTAAGCATGGGTGAGTTGCTTAGCATATTAGGCATATAGAGGGGCTTTGTCACTTGAATTTTCAACTCATAATATTTGTATAAATAGATGAGAGCTACTCTCATCTCAAACCATCATCTCTTGGATTTTCGGTCTCATTGGAAAATTCAAACCTGCAATTTGTGGAGAGTTTCGGAGATTTATGGATGAATTTTGATGTTTGGATAATCTTGTCTCATTTTTGGAGCTTCTACTAGGCATTGTTGTGGATGGATATCTTCTTCGCTATCTTATAAGTGCTATTTAATGATGGATTTTTGAATTTTGTTAATGTTAATGCATAGAATAATGTCTCGTGGTTATGAATGTTCCCTAGTTATTGAACATTGTTTTAAATTGTAAATATTGGGAATTTTTGCATGTATTACTCATTTTATAGTGAATAAATGAATATTCCTAAGGGATTTTTGCATTTATATACTTGAAATTCCATTAACAAGTGTCTAAGAAGCGTATATATCTAAAGGGGTAGCGAAGTTGCTTCCATTAGGTCACCTTAAAAGAGCTAGTTGCCCATATTGAGATTATCCTTGACTCCAAGCCTCCCAATGGTTAGGCACTAATCTTAAATCCTTGATGATCACTTTTAACTCAAATTTATCTCTTTTCACCTTATTTTTCATCCCTTTAAGGATAGGGAGGCCCCCCTAGGGCTTGGTACGAAATCTTTTGGAGGAAGGCATTTTGAATTTCGCTTGGATAGAATTCTTCCTTAGTGTCTCCTCTAGGGATCCTCAAGTTTTGACGGAATTCCCACGGTAGATTCTCCGTAAATTTGATGCCCTAGTTGTCACATCAAGAGGGAACCCTAGAAGCTAATCCTCAACTTGGGGATTTTTTGAAGGAATTTGCTTTAGTACTTGTTGAAGTAGATCATATTTTTTGAAGGAATTTGCTTTAGTACTTGTTGAAGTAGATCATACATTTCCTTTTCTATTATCTACCTTGATCTTGGGTGCACTCATATCTCATTATATATCTCAAACCTAAGTCTCATGTAGCTATCTTCCAAAGGGGTTTTTCATGGAAAGTGTTACTAGCGTCTCCCAAAGCTCATGCCTTTGTTGAACCTTTCCATTGAATGAGCCACCTTTCCTCACTTCAAACCTACCAAGGGAATATTTTATCACAAGTGACTAATACTGAGACTCCTCTCGTCGGTGAAAACCTGAGAAGAGTAGGGGACTTAGGCTATGATGATAATGGGCTCTGTCCCAAGTGTTGTTTCACCCTCTAACTTTTGCCTCTTTACAAGCCCTGCTAGTTTGTGCAGCAACAAGAAGGTGGTTTCATCATGGGTTGGGAAACTTAATTAGGGCCCAAGTCCACTAGAGCATCATATTGACACCCCTGGGAGAAGCATTGAGAGCCATGGGACTCGATCATGTGTAGAGCATCATTTCATGCCATGGGAATCTTAAGCAATTTTCTCATTGTCCCACTATATTCATGAGGTGATGCACTTGGACCAATGTGCCCCAGTCGGATTAGCAATGATCACATGGTTTGGCAGTTGATCCAAGGCCTAGAGGAGGTTTGTCTCACCCCTTCAAACATGGGAGAGCATGCACCACCATCAAAGCTCTCAATATTGGAGCGTTACAGGTTGTTCCATCACCAGGAGACCCATGAGATCTGCTTGTGTGCCCCAAACCCAATTTGGGGCCCCACGTGATAACTTGCATAGAGAGTTAGGGGCCATCCCTTAGTTCGTGATTTGTGGAGCCCTCTCACACATTTTGGCACCAAGAGGACTCAACGTGGCCCTCCAGTGAACCTACATCAGCATGACATCATCAATTCGACTAGCATTTGGATGCCTAATTCATAATTTGTAAAAGTTATTTGGTCTGCTTGTGACCAAGGGATGTATTTTTCCCATTTTTATAATGTTTTGGGGATTATAGGCTAGATTCGACCTAGTAGGACTCATATAAATAAAACTCAACTTTTGTTGTATTGCATCAGCATCACACTTGGGAATTTCAGCGTTCTTGGTAAATTTTCATTTTTTCTTTGGTTGGCTATTGGATGATCTTGGATGCATTTTGATATTTGGAGCTGAAATTCGATCTTCTTTGGAGCTATCCCTTCAATTGTGGATGGATATATTATGTTGTCATCTTGTAAATGTTTTATCATGAAATTTTGCTTTTGGAATATGTCTAATGTATGGAATCATTACAACTAGGTTAATGCTATTGTGCCCAGATTTATTGAAGAAAATTTTGAAAGCTATTTAGTTGACAATTGCATATGTTATTCGTATGTTCCTAGTGGGTGAAATATTGTTTTTCTCTAGAAAACACCATAATTCTTGAGTGTGTGATTGTTGAGGGTTGGTAGCTAGGGCATCAATTCTTGACCTCCTTAAGGACGATTTTCACTAATCTAAAGCAACTAAGACTTCCATATACCCAAAGGACAAGGCACTGGTCCAAGCCCTTGGTGATCAAACCTCTTCTCTCTCCAAAATTTCTCCTTCTAAAATTTCGGTCCCCTTATCTAGGATGGCTAGGCTAGGGCATAGAGCGAAATTCCTTAGAGAGTGAATTGGTGGATTCTGTGAGCATAGCCTTCAAGCTTAGGGTCTTATCTACAAGACCTCGAATTTTGGCAAGCATCTCGTTGGTTTTCATCCATAAAATCTTGTACCCTAAGAGGGAAACCCTAGCCTATATTTCCTTGCGATTGGTGACTTCTTTGAGGGTTGTATGAGCTTAGTACCCGATGGAGTAAATCATAAGAAGCCCTTTCTTCTCTCGGGCCTCGACCTTGTGAATACCTATTACCATTGAAAAACTTCAAAACCCTAGGTCTTGTGCCTTATTTCTAGGGATTTTATTAGAGAGAAATTTTCTTCTTTGAAGCCTTGTACCTTTATTGAGCCTCTCTTTCGAATGATCTCTAGCTCCATGACCTAGTACCTTCAACCTTAGTATATTTATTATAGGTAATCATAATCATATCAGGACTCCTCGCATCGGTAAAAGCCCGTAAAGAGCAGGGGACCTTTGCTGTGGTGATAGTGGGCCATTGTACCATTGTTATCACTTAATCTAGCTCTTTGTCTTATTGGCCTTCCCTCCGTAGGGCCTGCTAGATTTTATGGTAACATTTTTGGGATCATTGCTGGGGAGGAAGCAAGTCTACCTTCTTGCATCAAACATTTGAAGAGGTGATTCATTTAACGGCAATATAGATCCTCTTATGGTGACTCCATTGGAAGAATGAAGCCCTTCTACTTCATTGAACCTCAAATTCAATGCTTGTAGGGTGAAGCAAGCATCTCTCAAGGAATTTTGAATTCACCCTGGCAACTCTTGCATGATTGATACATGTAACCTAATAGAATGTCTTACCTTGATGAGATCCCCACCTTGGACATCACTACCATTCCTAGATACCCAAATCATGTGACCTTCAATACAATATTTAGGGTGCCCAAGTTTGATGGTGATCCATCTTTTGCAATTGATGATGTGGAGAGATTTGCTACAGATACCTCAAAAGCTGATGTGGTTCATCATGATGTTCTCATAATGTTGTTCATAAGGTCCTTCAACGTCATGATTCATGGTTATATAATTGCAAGCCTAGAAGTATTTCATCAATTGAAGCACTCTTTGATAACATTATAGAGCATTCTCGAACTAAGGATCATGCTTTCCAAATATTAGATATTGATTTTCAAGAGGAAGCCTTCATTGAACATGAGGAGGATCATGAGGAAGAAAAGGATCCCTTTCCAGATCATCAAGATGAGATCATTGATGAAGATATTAAGGGAGATCTTGAATGGGAGCATGATAAGGATTTTGATGAAGAGGGTTCCTTAGAAAGTAGAATTGAAAATAGCCCCATTATTTTCAAGGACGTTATCTCTAACATCGTACATATCAAGGACCTTGATAAAGATGACCCCATTAACCCCTTGGACATCAACATTAGTGATTACTCGCATATTCAAGAAGGGAAGTGAGTGATCTCTGGCCATCGTTTTGATAAGGGCCCTATCTATGATACTGATGATGATATCACTGAAAACCTTATCTTTCAGTAGTTTCCTTATGATCTTGGAGGCGTATACGAGTCAGGTTGATTTGGGGTAGCATTGGATGTGCTCTAGCCACGAAATTTGGTAGAGAGGTTGGGGCACATGAGATCTCCAATACCCAAAAAGGGTTTGGGGGGAATATGTATTAATATGAACCTGTTTTAGAATGGTCCAAAAGACATGGATCAAGCTAGATCTAATCTTAGTCGTTGATTAGGGACTTAATCTCGGTCGTTGAGATGTCAACAAGAAAATTATAAGAGGAGGCTTCAGGGTCACTTGGAGGGTACACCAGATGATTAGTCATTCTATTCTCTAGAGCAAGGTTTGCTAAGAGAGATAGAATCAATGATCAGAGTTGCAGCTAAGGGGCAGTGAGTACAGAGAGATAGAGAGGCAGAGATAGTGTTGGGAGATCAACGCAAGAGCTAGAAAGGGTGATGCAACAGTAGCCAAGGCTCACGTAGGGCCACGCAGAGGCAGCTAGGAGTTGCGCAGTGCTTTAGAGAGGCTAGCATAGCTGATGCAGGGCCATTGCTGGGCAGAAAGAGGCTGATGTAGTCCAAATAGATAGACATTGGGGTTTCTGGGGTAGATTGGAGCTGAGGAGCTGTTGGAGGGTTTATCTGGGGTTTCAGCCAGGACATCTGTCTCAGACTGAGAGGTACTATTGCCAAGGGCATTCTCTGTTGGGTAAGCCGGATTTGGCACCCAGATTGTACTCTAAAATTGCTTAATAAGAAAACCCTCAGATAGCTGCACCGGTTTTCCCGCATTGGGTTTTTCCGGGAACATTGGTCCAAAAACAACGGTGTCATTTGTGTGCTTGTTTCTGTTTCCTTCAGTTGATGATCTGTAATGTGTTGAGCATGTACTTGTGTTTATTTTCAGTATTTACATGGTAAATAACTTGTTAATTAATCAGAACAAGTAGGAAGGAATAAATTAGAAAGTACATGGAGGGTTTCTAACAGATTAGACTTAGAAATTCCAACATGGTATCAGAGGGTGGTTGCAGATCACAGAAGAAGTGAGGACAACAACCGAGCGGAGCAATAGTAGCAAAAAACAATTGTCCCGAGTGAAAAAAGTTACTCCTAGCAGAGCAGCAACAAGGGAAGGGTGACGCAGTGCCTGCGTCATCAAGGGCGAGCCAGAAAGAGGCAGCGCAAAGGCTAAGGGAGGCAAAGGGAGGGTCACACATAGGGCCAGAGGGTTGTGATGTGTTGGCTGAGGAGGCCGAGTTGCTGGTGCCGAGATTGCGCAGAGCCGAGGAGCTCTCACCTTTAGGTTGCTGGGGTTTAGGAGGCTGTGGGAAAGTTGCAGAGTGGCGTTGGTGGGGTACTCTAGTCAGAACAGTACCCAACAAAGCAAGGCCAGAGGAGTTGCCACCAAGGGTTTCTAGCCGAGGAACCCGGATCAGTGGTGCGGTTGCACAAGACGATCAAAGTAGGGGGCATCTCGACAGCGGCAGAAGGACTTCCAGGAGGGGAATTAGGACTCAAAGGGAGTCCAGAAGAGAACTTCCAGACGGGAAGTAGAGAGACTCAGTAGGAGTCGAGCTGTGAATTTCCAGACGGGAAGTGGAGAGATTCAGTAGGAGTTGAACCGAGAACTTCCAGACAAGAAGTAGAGAGACTCAGCATGAGTCGAACCGAGAACTTCCAGACAGGAAGTAGAGAGACTCAGCTAAAGTTGAATAGAGAACTTCCAGACGGGAAGTAGACTTAGCAGGAGTCAAATAGAGAACTTCCAGACGGGAAGTAGACTCAGCAAGAGTCGAACAGAGAACTTCCAGACGAGAAGTAGACTCAACAGGAGTCGAACAGAGAACTTCCAGGCGGGAAGTAGACTTAGCAGGAGTCGAACAGAAAACTTCCAAGCGAGAAGTAGACTCAGCAGTAGTTGAACAAAGAACTTCCAGGCAAGAAGTAGAGAGACTCGGAGGAGTCGACAAGAAGAGCAGAGAGATGGCCATGAATGGGCTAAGGGATCAGGACAGGCTAGATGAGGCATCCAACTTTGTCATTTGGAAGGCCAAGATCCTATCTGTTCTATTTTCCATGAGTGCACACGCGCCACTTGAGAAGAAGTGGGGAGACATCAATCTGTAGTCTGGCAGACTACAAGCGACGAGGGACAGGATCCTCGAGGTACCCAGCCTCTTGGATTAGACCTTCCTATGGGAGCCTCGACGAGGAGTAGCAGGATTGGCTGAGTCGGGTAGAGACGGATGCGGATGGAGCGGCAAAGAGAGCTACAGTGCAGGAGTCCCGAGACAGCGCGAGGCTAGTAGGCTGCAACAATGCGAGAGGCATAGGAGTGTTGCACCAGTGCAGGACGACACAGAGAGGTGTGCAATGGTGCGAGATGCAGGGAGTTGTTGCAACAGCGCAGAGGTCAGAGAGGGGGCACTTGTCAGCGGCAGAGGAAGCTTCAACATCAATGGGTGTCTCTAGCCCAATAGGAAGGTCAAATTGGGAGATCAGTTACTTACTTCTTAGTAACTGAGTTGCAATGCAGCAGTGGGTAGCATGATGCAGCGTGATGAGAGGAGGTGCAGTGTGGATGCAATGCTGGGAGAAAAGGACCAGTAGTAGCACGGATGCAAAGGGAGTTGTCGTATAGATGCAGTAGTGGCAGTGGCAGAACCATGGGCAGCAATACAAGATGCAGCACTGCAGAAGATGTTGGGCAGGAAAGCCTAGCATCAGCACAGGTACCAATGCTAGATGATCAGAGTAATACTCAGTGAGGAGTATTGCTAGAGCACAGTCCTCGCTAAGAAGGAGTGTTGATTTGGGGTAGCATCGGATGTGCTCTAGCCACGAAATTTGGTGGAGAGGTTGGGACCCATGAGATCTCCAATACCCAGAAAGGGTTTGGGCACATTCTGAACAGATCAGGAGATATTAAAATAATTAATCTTTTTAATGGAGTCCCTAAATCTAAACTTAGGGAAAATAAAATATTAATGTGTATTAATATGAATCTGTGTTAGAATGGTCCAAAAGACATGGATCAAGCGAGATCTAATCTTAGCCGTTGATTAGGGACTTAATCTCGGCCGTTGAGATGTCAACAAGAAAAGTATAAGAGGAAGCTTGAGAGTCACTTGGAGGGTACACCAGATGATCAGTCATTCTATTCTCTAGAGCGGGGTTTGCTAAGAGAGATAGAATCAGTGATCGAAGTTGCAGCTGAGGGGCAGTGAGTACAGAGAGACAGAGAGGCAGAGATAGTGCTGGGAGATCAACGCAAGAGCTAGAGAGAGTGATGCAGCAGCAGCCAGGGCTCATGCAAGGCCACGCAGAGGCAGCCAGGAGTTGCGCAGTGCTTCAAAGAGGCCAGCGTAGCTGACGCATAGGGCCAGAAGGCTGACACAGGGCCTACAAAGGCTGACATAGGCCCATTCAAGGTGACACAAGGCCAGCACTAGGAAGAGAGAGGCTGACGCAGTCCAGAAAAGTAGACGCTGGGGTTTCTGGGGCAGATTGGAGCTGAGGAGCTGCCGAAGGGTTTATCTGGGGTTTCAGCTAGGACATCTATCTTAGACTGAGAGGTACTACTGCCAAGGGCATTCTCTGTTGGGTAAGCCAGATTTGGCACCCAGTTTGTACTCTGAAATTGCATAATAAGAAAACCCTCAGATAGCTGCAACGGTTTTCCTGCATTGGGTTTTTCCGGTGACATTGGTCCAAAAACAACGGTGTCATTTGTGTGCTTGTTTCTGTTTCCTTCAATTGATGATCTGTAATGTGTTGAGCATGTACTTGTGTTTATTTTTAGTATTTACATGGTAAATAACTTGTTAATTAATCAGAACAAGTAGGAAGGAATAAATCAGAAAGTACATGGAGGGTTTCTAACGGGTTAGACATAGAAATTCCAACAAGTCATCCATGGACCTTCTTATCATTCCTCAATGCATGATCATTAATGATGATGAGCCTAGGTCATTTCCCCCTTTCGAATATGATTATGAGGAAAAGCAACTTATTGGTTATGATCCTTCATGCCAACCAACCCTTCATCCTTATACCACTAAAGAAAATTTTGAGGAGTGCTTGAGAATGGTCATTGATTTCTCCATATTTATGGTTGAGGGAATGATCCAATGGGTCCGAACTGATTCATGTTCTTCCCCTTTTCCCATGGTCCCTTTGCCTGATTCATGGTCATCATTTTCCCCCCTCCCACCCTTGTGACCTAGCATATGAGTGTCATGATTATCATGCTTTTTTTTCAAATGTATATCACAATTGATCATATGGGTAGAAAATATGATCTTGATATAATGATATGCTGGTTACATTGGTTGTATGTTTACAATTAGTTCTTGCGTAATGTATTATGCATTTTAGAATAGGATGCATTGCATATTGATTTCACATAACTATTATCATCATATCTTGTTCTCATGCTAAAGTAAGTGCATCTCAGAATAGATATTTTTTTTGTATGGTTTTGTTATTTAATGAAAACATAGGCGATAAAAATACACACAGGAAACATGCTTCCAACATTGTTTGTGATGTGCAGGATACAGATCTACAGTCCCAAGAAATTGTTGGTGTTCTCATAACCTCCCTGTTTGAGTACAATGATCATGCACTCCATAGAGAGCTCATGTCCCAGTTGGAGCTAAATGTTACCCACCAAAAGTGGGTGACCCTTAGGAGAGCTTTTTTTCTAGACATCTTCTTCAAGCGGTAGCCAACAACCCCAGACAGCCACCATTGTAGCCAATGCATTGTGCCATTGGATCTTCACTCCCTGCATTTGTCATATGTCCACTCACCCATCTGTCGAGAGCGTATGTTAGAAGGTGGAAAATCCAACCCAAAAAGTATGTTTTTCATTGTGCAATTGAGTGCCTATGCTTATTTTTCCTTGACCATCTTGGGCAGTGATTATCGGGTGACTTGGAAAAAAGAAGGGTTTTGACCGTGGTTTTTTTCCCTCACCTTAAATGGGGGGTTAACTCTCAATCCTAGTCCTATAGAATATCCCCTATTGGCCTATGGGATATCCCCCCTCCACATATTACAAACCCTATTTCATCATTTTCCTTCTCTGGGTCCACTAGGCTCTGGCACACCCCCTCCCCTTGTCCACATGTTTGGGTTGGGCTTGGAGATGTTACCCCGAAGGTTGATGCAACTAAAAGAACGTTAAAAGCATATCATGGCCACAAGCAAGAAACAAAAGAAAAAGAATATTATAAAATGCAAAAGATGGTCGAGACATTAATATAACACATGGGAAAAATCTAAGCATGAGCTATACCCCTTATTATGGCTATCACCCTGGTTCTTAGGGCTCTATGAGTGCCCCTACATCATTAAGGAACCCATGCACATCACAATTCTTGGTGGGTGATGCACTGCCCCACCTTAAGGGGGCAATAACTTCTTACATAATACACAGAATGCTCTCATTTCCTATAGCCTCGAGCAATAATACAAAGAAAATCAAGAAAAGGAAAAAGGAAAATAAAGAAGGGTGGAAAAACAAAGGCCAGGGTAACTCATGTATCCACGATTTCTCCCTGATACATCTATGCACCCAATATGTGGACATCTCTCATCATTTCCACCCTTGAACCCATGGCATTTGGCCTTGAGACCCCTGTGTCCCCATCCATTCATCATAATTCACATGACACCTATCAAATAAAGGATGTAATTGTTGAGGGTTGGTAGCTAGTGCATCAATTCTTGACCTCCTTAAGGACAATTTTGGCTAATCTAAAGCATCTAGGACTCCATATGCCTAAAGGAAAAGGCACTGGTCCAAGCCTTTGGTGATCAAACATCTTCTCTCTCCAAAATTTCTCCTTCTAAAATTTTGGTTCCCTTATCTAGGACGGCTAGGCTAGGGCATAGAGCAAAATTCCTTAGAGAGTGAATTGGTACATTTAGGGAGCATAGACTTCAAGCTTAGGGTCTTATCTACAAGACCTCAAAGTTTAGCAAGCATCCCATTGGTTTTCATCCATAAAATCTTGTACCCTAGGTGTGCCCTAAAAGGGAAACCCTAGCCTGTATTTCCTTGAGATTGAGGACTTTTTTGAGGGTTCTTAGAGCTTAGTATTCATTGGAGTAAATCATAAGAATTCCTTTCTTCTCTCAGGCCTTGACCTTGTGAATACCTATTACCATCGTAAAACCTCAAAACCTTAGGTCTTGTGCCTTTTTCTGGGGCTTTTCTTAGAGAGAAATTTGCTTCTTTGAAGCCTCATACCTTTCTTGAGCCTCTCTTTCGAATGAGACCTACTCCATCACCTAGTACCTTCAACCTTAGAATATCTATTATAGGTGATCATAATCATACTGGGACTCCTCCCATCGATGAAAGTATGTAAAGAGTAGGGGACCTTGGTTGTGATGACAATGGGCCATTGTTCCATTGTTAGCACTTAATCTAGCTCTTTGTCCGAAAGGATTTCCCTCCTTAGTTCCTATTAGATTTTGTGGTAATAAGGTTGATAACACCTGTGGCGCAAGGGGCACTTAAATTTTCCTTGTGAGATTTATGAGTCATCTCTGTTGGAGACCTAGTTGAAGGTTCAAGTTGGAGAGGTGGTCGATAGAGTTGAGCATCCATATTTCGAACCAACCGTTGATGAGTTCCAAATAGATGCATACGCATCTAGTAAGGTCACAAGATTTTAGTTGACAGTCGCTAGAGAAAGTTTGAACATCTATAGGAAGATCTTATATCGATGAAGAAGATGACCCAATAACTTTGAGGCACCATTTTGCAATAGATCAATGAACTAGAAGACCTTAGAGTGGTATGTGCCAAGTCAACAGAGGAAAGAATTTCACTCCTCAAAGGGAGCAACAAGCCGAAACTCCTAGAGATTGCGCAATTCATTGACAGACAAAGGTCGAATTGCTAGGGGAAAAAATCAATTTTCAGTTGCAGGTTGGTAGAAAAGTCGAGTTTCTAGGGATAGTGATTCCAACAGTCAAAGCAAGTAGCAACAACTCAGATTTTCGTTGAGCAAATTCCTTGGTTGGACGCAAAGGGTTTTGCAGCAACAGAATTAACATTGGTTGGAAGAGAAATTGCACACACAGAGGGAAATTTCTTTGAAAGGGTTTCTAGCCAAGAAATCCGCTTTTCCCAATTGCAGATTGGCAGTAGCAGTTAGCATATCTGTGCATTCGAGGAGGGAGTGCGAGTAGCAGAGCAACAGTCGAGCAGAGGAAGAGGGAGTTTCCAGATCAGATCCAGATATGGCCACAGCAACACCATATCTTCTAACATAAAGAAAGAACCCTAAACGTCTAAAGCGCTAACCCTAGAAGATGAAGAGCCAAAAGGTTTGCAAGCCCCGAGGCGGTTAGTTGATATGTCAACTTCCCAAGGGCACAAATTTTCCATACGATCTCATTTTGGGGTGCACAATAACTCATTGGAAATAACTATCAAAGTATTACAACTTTTGTTTGGGGTAGGGGATGCCATGGTAACCCCTAGCTCTCCAAATGACCAAAAAAATATCATTTTGTGCCTAAAAACAACCTCAAAAGTTTGGAACCTGAAAAATGTCAATAAAATGCCAAAAAGTTATAGAAAAATGGTCTTTTTATATAAAGAAAGAATCTTAAATGTCCAAAACTCTTACCCTAGAAGAGCCAAAAGGTTTGCAGGCCCTAAGGTGGTTAGTTGATATGTCAACTTCCCCAATGTGCAAATTTTGCATACAATCTCCTTTTGGGGTGCACAATAACTCATGGAAAGAACTATCTGAGGATTACAACTTTTGATTGGGGCCACAACATGCCATGGAAACCCCTAGCTCCCCAAATAACCAAAAAACATCGTTTAGGGCCTCAAAACAGCCCCAAAAGTTTGGAACCTGAAAAATGTTAAAAAAATGCCAAGAAGAAAGGGAACCATTGAGTTAGTGGAGACATGGGTGGCCACCAATATCCACCTGATTCAGTGAGTTTTTTAATGAGTGTTGAGATTTGTATGTGGTACATGACTGTGTATGATGAATAAAGAGTTTCTTTGGTAATCTTCCCTCTTAGGGGATGTTGATTACATTGCTCAAGGACGTTCATGAAGTTGCTCCTCAGTTTTGAGGAGTGCAACATTTTATTTGAACTGTTATCTTCTATCTAATCTGGAAGCTTAGATGTGAAATTGTTTTTACAGAATTCAAGTTCTCTAATCTAGAGTTCTGAGAACGTCTTTTTGATGAATTGTTGTACAATTCATACCCAAAGGCACCCTTCATTGGGATAGATGCAAAAGATTTCGATCCCAAAGCTCAATCTATCCTAAGGGGATTTGTAGTGTTCTCTAGGTAGACATGAGTATCTTTGTATTGTACTCTATCATTGTATTTTGTTTTCTCTTGTACTAATATAAGTCACTTTTCCAAAAAAAAGTATTTATGAATGTAAGATATTTAATTTGATTGGTTAGTGTAACGATTTGTGTGATGCATGGTGAATTTAAAATTTAAATAACCATCCTATTCTGGGTTCCAACTTTAATCATACTTCAGATCTAGTAATGCTGTGAGAACTGATGGAATCCACCACTTCTGGTTGTGACAAAAGCCACATGATATTGGGAGTGAGAAAAGAAAGAAATGGAGCTTTTAGTGTTATCAACATTTCTGTTTTGTGTATGCTTTCCAAAAGCCTAATTTACTTCAACTTTTTGGAAATTTCAAAATGCTACTTGGGTTTAACTTCACGAACCCCATTTCTAGCTTCTTGTTGCCTCATTACTTCATGCATCTTCAATCAATCATGGTGTCAACTAAAAGAGTTCTCAATATGGTAGCTATGTCCTTTGTTACCTTGATTTTTAAAGTCAAGTTTCATCTAATTTCATTTAGAAGGGAGAAAAGAATTCCACCTTATGAGAAATTCCAAAGGATCTCCACTGCTCAAAGTTGGAGTAAGACCAAGAATAGCAGCATCCCAAATGAGAAATGATGCTAAAGGTATTATACTTCCCACAATGATAGATATCCTGATACGTGACATGTCCCCTCCCAAATATGCACAAAGCACTGCAAAGCAGAACAGCACAGTTCACTAATCTGAAATGCTTATATTTTTAGCTTGTAAAATTAGCATTTGCAGTGTCAAAACAAGATGTCTACAGTGTACTGTTTGATGCCTACCGTAAATCTGTGTTTGTGTATTACCTGGAGTCAAATCATGATAGACGAGTGAAAAAAGAATCACTGGAATTGTGTTTGGTACCATGTCCCAGTTCATGTGATTGAGCCCAGACCAACTTCCAAGTAAAGGTGTTAATGCTAATATCAGCAAAAATAGACCTGGATCAATACTATTCAGAGATTAGCGAACTGAAGATCAATTTTCTAGGAAAGAAAGAAATAATTTTTATTAATATTCACAAGTAACCAAAATTGGTCAACAGGATTAAAAAGTACAAGTCATAATAGCAATGTGGGTAAGCCATGGGCAACTCTAGGTGCAGAAAGAATTGCATAAGAAATAGAGTATAAAGGAGCAAACCCTAAAGAGGATTAGATATAAATAGTAAATACATCACTATGCGAGAGGAGGAGAGAAGAGAGCCACCAGTTTGCATTGAAAGTACAGGGAGAAAAGGGAGTATCTCCATCATCATCAATCATTGTGAAGGGTAATATATAAGAGAACTCCATAAAGGAATATGTAATAAACAAAGCATTGATTACAGAGAATAAAATCTCCCTAGTAGTCGTCAGAACATGAAGCCTTACCCATCAAACAAGCTGTAAGTAATTGGTTCACCTTATCTGTGACATTGGCACCACCAACGAAAACGAGGATGCCAAATATGCACATAAACAATATACCTGCTATTGGAGCTGGCATATTAACTAGAAAGGACAGATCTTCCCCTGATTTTGCCACATAAGCAACCAATATAGTATATGTCAACAATATATACCCAATTCTCGAAAGTATTCCACCCCATTTTCCCAATGTTTGCTCTGCCATGGAGCATAAAGAGATCACTTCTGACTTGCCCTTCTGAGCATGACTTGTATCCCGTTGCTTTAGTAAAAACACATTCACTTCTGCCAGCAGAAGAGCCTCAAACACCAGAAATCCCCAACAAATTATCATCGAGACTGCAGTAGGGATAAAGCCCTGAAGCAGGATAACATGAAAGAGATGATGTTAGAAGTATTTGTAATGGACAGTGAGAAAAGAAAAGTAAAGAAGAATTGTAAGAATGCCTTTCTTTTGAAATCATTATTGCTACCACATAATATAACAATACAAAACCATGACATTGCATTTTACTCTGACCAGTGACATCTGATGTTAGAGGAAAGCATATAACAGACCTGTACATAGTATGCTAGTTGTCAGAAGTTTCGTAGATCATGTGCAGCAAAGAGGACTTTCTTCCGAGATTAAAAACCAATTATTACCTCTAAAGAATAACAATGATATGAATCAAGTATTTACAACAAATATTGTGATATCTCCCAGATCTTCAGTGGTTTAACCAGATGGATGATCGCAAAAGTTAGTATATTAAAAACTGCTGCTCTCTTACGTTTTTTAATTTGTTTGTGGTCCATTTCACTATACTTTTGCACATTAATTCACATAGCTAGGTATGCTACTAGCAAGTTCAAAATTGATTGAGTAATCTTGATGTCTTAAGATCTTGTAAATGAAATGGGAACATTGTCTTTCTTCTTCATAAAAAACATACAGCAGGAGCAGTACTTGCTGGAAGAGCAAGAATCCCAGATCCAATGCTAGTTCCTGTAATAAGTGAAATTGCACCCCTTATTGTTCCTCGCTCACTTTTGTTAATGAAATCCTCTGATGATTCATCTTTATTTGTAAGGGGCCTGGTGGATAAAGATTCTTCCATGACCCGTTCACCAGGGGCATTTTGCACAGTTCCCAGATTGCACCATTCATCAAATTTGCTCAGTGATTTGCTGCAAAAAATATCACCAGAAACATCAAAATGTCTTCAAACCTGCTCAGTTGATGAATATGTAGTATTGGGTGTAAGTCATTCCATCCCATAGGCCAGTTGGCCTTGTGGACATTTTAATAAAATTCTAGTTTATTCCTCTCTCTCTCTCTCTCTCACACACACACATGCATATCAGTCAGCAGCAGTTGTACATTATTGAATTTCCCTCTTACATGGACTTTGAAAATGCGGAAATTCCTAGCTATGCCGTTTACCAATTATCAAAATAAATAAAAGGGAATTTACAGCTCTGTCTGTAAATCTGGTACACAATAGCAGTCCAAGTACATTGAAGTTTACTTAAATTAGTCTTTCATGCATACTAAACCTAGTATTTCAAAGAAAAACAACTTGAAATGCAAATATTGTACCTCAGTTTTTGTTTCATGCTATGGCCATCATGCTTTGATAGTTTTACTCCTTTGCTGCTAGTATCCTTTCTCTTATCCAACATGAAGATATGATAGCGAGAAGCTGACCATCTAACCCATTTCCTACCCTGAATTCAGAGCATCCAGGATCTATGAACAAGAAGCATCTACTTTCAAAATGGAAACAAGATCCAGAATCATCGTGAATGAGATAATCGTCACACAACTCAGTAAGGTTGCCCTCATACATATCAAATAACAATCTCAAGGAATAAAACAGCATCTCATATAAAGCAAGCTTGTTTATAAGGAAAAGCAGAGACAATGGATTATTCAAGTATAAAATAGCAATTTTATAAGGGAAAAAATCAAGGTGATAAATGAATAAATAAATTTTCTAATACAAAATGCAGGTTCTTCTATGGAATCACCCCCCAGAAATGAAAATTTGTGAATTATCTATACCAATTTGTTGTCAGATTGGTTTCCTGAAACCAGGAAACAACAAAGGCTTCTGAACGAAGGACAATTTGGAAGCCAAATACCAATTTCTGGAAAAAAATTATACCAAAAATATCAGGGTTTGAAGTATTCATGTCTTTATTGTATTTCAAATTGTAAACATAGGTGCAACTATCTTATTTAGAACACGATGACAACAAAACTGAATGATACAAACAGAGATTTGAAGGGATTTTGTTACAGAATTATTTAAAGTTGAGTTATATAATCCATTAGAGGTTTCTGATAAGATCTCCAATCAGTACAGATTGGGCCGTGAACATCTAATCTCATTTTGAACAAAATGGATCTTGGTATGACCTTCCAGAGTTCCTCAAAAGCTTGCTCATCAGTGGGTTGCAATCTTCGAGTGCAATCAAGAGTTCTCTAGCTCAGCCATTGACCTTGTTTTGGCTAATCTCTTTCCTGCAAAGAAAGGAGTTACACCAAGTTGTCCTCTGCCCAAAGAAAAAGATTGTAGGGATCTTGCTGTCAAGTCCTACCCACTCCTTGGGTCACAAAAATACCAATGCAATTCCATGGAGACTAGGTGGCACACTTCCTGGATCCTCTAAAGATGCTTGACCTGAAACCTTGAAAGCACCAGCTCTCCCCACTACAACTTAGATCTCAAAAGCATTTGTTATGCGGCATGGTGACACTCAAGAGTCGAAACCGTCCAGTTCCAAATACAAACTCCAGAAGAGTAAATGCTTGAAACCAAAAGAGTTAAAGGGTAACTAGAGAAAGTATAGTGTCAACCTGTATAGTCTCACTGCACTTCAGGTAAGTGCTTGATAATCTTGGGGAGCACCCTTATGTAGCCCAAAAAAGTACACTGTCACTCTGTACAGTCTCATTGCAATTCAGGTTAGTGCTTGCTAAGCTTGGGGGAATCCCTATGTAATCCATAAAGAAATCGAAGTCTCTTTCTCTTGTGCAATCTTCTGAAAATTTGTGCGAGTGCCCTGACGTGGATGCCTCAGCATCGTGGTCTCAACCCATAACTGATTTTCCCTTCCTATCTCTGATTACTCCCTCTGATACCATGTGAAAATTCTATCACTACAACATCTGATTTACTTTTCCTACTTATACTTCAATAAGTTATTTATGAAATTCCTTCAATAAACATTAAAATAAATTCTGCTGCAGATATCACACCGTAATACAGAAACAAGCACATGTACAAGAATCAACACATTGACACATATTTTGGACAACAGTCCCTGAAAAAACCCAATGTGGGAAAACCAGTGCAGCAAGGGAGGATTTTATGATTCAGCAATTCTTTAGTACAACAGGGTGCCAAACTGGCATACCCACAAAGAGAAAAATTCTCCAACACTTCTCCCAGTCCTAGCATCGGCTTGGTTGACCTTTGCGTGGCTCCCAGACATTCTGTGTCAGCCCCTGCTTGACTGCGTCAGCCCTGGGCCTCTCTGCATTACCCATGCAGGCCCTATAGTGACTGCGCAGTCTCCTGTTGCCTCTGCATCTACCTCTCCTGCCTCAGCGTTGGTCTCCAGTGGTTGATCCCATCTCTCTGTTCCGTACTTGTTGCCTCCTGACTACTTACCAAACCACTAGTTTGAATTTCTCAGCTAACCTCGCTCCAGAAATTGAACTGATTGGTCTCCCTCAGTATGTTCTCCAAGTGACCCTCAAGCCTCCTCTTATACTTTTCTCATTGACAAATCAATGGCTAAGATTAAGTCCCTAATCAACGGCCGAGATTAAGTCCCTAATCAATGGCTAAGATTAAATCTAGCTTGATCCATGACTTTTGGGCCCTTCTAATACTGTTTTATATTAATTCACATTAATATTTTATTTTCCCTAAGTTTAGACTTAGGGACTCCATTAAAAATATTAATTATTTTAATATCTCCCAAACTTTTTAGAATCTACCCAAACCATTTCTGGGTATTGGAGATCTCATGTGCTTTAGCCTCTCCACCAATTTTTGTGGCTAGAGCACATCCGATGCTACCCTAAATCAACACAAACATGCCAAATGCTTCCTTGTACATATCGCATTGTATGTTAATTTTGCCTTGAATATCTTGATCCAGGAACATTTTCTCAATGCATATCATGACACCTCTCATCACCTCGGGATCTCTTTGAATGCTAGACCCCTCATTATAGAATAAGCTCGGATGCATGCAATGGTGCATGTAGTTGCATGTCCCACCCAGAATCAATAATTTGCCATATAGGGAGATATTTAGACCATTTCCCTTATAGAAAGTCTTGATGGCCTCTTTGGCCCTGTCCATGCCCTCATAAATATATCCCATTGCAGGTTTCTCTCCATCCATCAATCTCAAGACTTTCACAAGGGGCTCAGTGAAGTTGACAATCTCAGTGACTTTGTCCCACAAACTATCAGCAAAGACAAATGTTTTCACAGACATTGCTTCTGGTTTTGTGCTATCTTTCCAAAATACCCATTTCTGGCTATAAAACTGTTGATCAGTGATTGTCATTGATGTAAACCCAAGCAGCACTAGGGGCTACCCCTATCTTTCATGGGCATTTTGACTTGACAAATTACTCTATTCTGAGTCAAGGTTCTTCTATATGGATTCTACTCATCGAAATGTTTTCGTTGATATATGGCACACCAAGTAATTCTTCACGGTTTGAGAGATATTCATGTTTGAAGTTAATAACCCCAGTTAGTGGGATAAACCCTATGGGGTTGTGGCATGGAACTTATAATTGATTGTGGTCATTGAATAGTCAATAATTAATAAAAACAAATTGCTCCTGAAATCCCTCCAATGTTCACTTGTTGAGGACCCTCTCAACTCAAGACATTCATATAAATAATGACCCTCATATCCTCCTCTAGTAGCGATTTTGTGGCTTCAAACAAGTCATCGTGGAATTTGCGCTATAACTTTTTTCTGTGAAGCTTCAGAAGCTTAAATTAAAACCCATTTGAGCCAAAATCTTGATGAACCTTGTGACCGAATTTCAGATCTTGGTTCCCTGTATTTTCGGAGATATGATTTGAGGAAGTTAGGGTTTTTGCAGGCTCCTGAATTCCATGTCAAACAGGTGACATTTGGAAAATCTTCATAACTTTCTCTCTGAGCATTGGATTCAAATTTCGTAAATAGTCACAGAAAGAGGACGAACTTTAGTTTGTTGAGTAGCGTTTTCAGGGCCGAAGGTCCAACCAGTGACACGTGGCACTTCGTACAAGTTCGGTCTACTAAACCAATCTATAATCAAGTCATCGTGGGAGATTGGGCATAACTCTTTCTTGGAGAATCCAATATTGTTCAGACCTGTGGGGTTGGAAAGACGACTCAAAGGGCTACCACAGGACGAAATTTCAGACCCTGGAGATCTGAAATTACATAAATACAATAGATTCAATATCAAGCTCCTAGAAGGCAAGAAAAAGCATGCATTCAAGGATCACTGCGGTAAGGACCACACATCAACAGTCAAGAGTAAGTATCCTACAGCAAGGTATGTATGATTAGTGTTTACATTTGAATTTTGAGTATCATCTCTGACATATGTTTTTGTAGGACAACGTAAGTATATACCGTGTTTCAGTCATATCTCTATGTCTCTATATGTCAATTAGTTTTGATACCACATTTTAGATGTCCTATTCTTGATACTACACATTTGATGCTACATATTATTGATGCTACACCAAGTCTGATAAATCTATATGATGTTGTAAGTTCATGTTTCTTGTCTGTCATCAGTTTTTATTGTATATATCTTTAGGTCAGTTCTGGATATAGTCTTGCATAGAGTCCAGGCCTATATCAAGAGTGGGAGTCTTTGTATACTGCTACAAGAAGTCAACAACAAAAGTGACAAGCACACTTCAGGTACGCATTGTAATTTTAATTTGTATTTATTCATTATTATGCATTTACATGTGTTTTGCAGGCAGAGGTAAGTTGAAGGGTATTTTCTTTTGTTTTGTGATTGGTTTCGGCGGGCAAATTTTGCATGCAAGTAGAAGAAGTTTCAAATACAACTTCAAGCAAGAATTCAAGAGCAGAAGTATCAAATCAAAGTAAGCATTGCAGCGGGACGTCTTTTGAAGACATGACAGCCGTTCGTATATTGTGAAGAAGTGTCAAGGTCAAAAGTCATCATTATAAAGTTGTAAAAGAGTAATTTCTAAAAGTGTCACCATTGGAATAGTCGTTATTGTAAAAGAGTGAATTTGCCTAGAGTCGAAAAGGCAATATTGGGAGGTATAGGAGTCTCTGTTGGGATGATGTCATGGTTGGGTTGCAAGTCATAGTGTGATTGGTGTTCATTCAAGTACAAGAAAATCATTGTAAATCATATTGTATCGTGGAACATTGTCCCTAGTACGGGAGTCCACACTCTTGTCTCATTTCTAGTCATTATAAGGTGGCAGGGAGGTGCTAGGTTGGTGTATGAAGTCGCCTACAGGTTGGAGCCTATGAACACTTCAGGGTGGTAGGTTGGTCTAGGATGTTGGGGCATCCATTTAGTTGACTACTGAAGAAGCCAGGGCGTTCGGGCGTCCTTCCAGTGGGAGGTGGAGAAGAATTATTTTCTAGAATTCTAGGAAGTTGTTGCTTTCATTTCAGTTGGGGCTGAAGATTAAAGAATTTATTAGAAAAGCGTTTGGTGCTTTTTGACCCAGAGGGGGTTTTCCACATAAAATTCTTGTGTCTACTATGTTATATTATTTACTGTTATTACTGCATAAACATTAATAATAATTGACGATTAACTAATGCTTTGAAAAGATTTAAAAGTGCTAATTGCTAAGGAATAATGATTCACTCCCCCCCCCTCAGTATTTCCAATAATTGGAATCAGAGCTTGGTTCCTTTAGTAACAACTTAACCGCTGGAAGTCAGTTTTCAGAGCATAGAGATGGGAAAGTCAAAGAAGCAGGTTACAAGGATTTCAAAGGAAGGTACAAGTACAACAAAATCTGAAGAAAGTGAGTATTGTGTGCCAACCCCTGATTTTGATGTAGATAATTACTTAATATGGGAATCCAAGATGGAAGTACATTTGCAGGCACATGGAGTATGGGAATCAATTGTTTCTGGAGACACATCTACCGATGAAGCTAAAAGGTACAATTCAAAGGCCATGAATGTAATTTTGAATGTTTTGCCAAATTCTGTGAAAACAAAAGTTGGTCAATGTTCAACAGCTAAAGCTCTTTGGGAAAAGCTTCATAATCTCTATTCAACAAAGCAATCAGGTCAAGATGTTATTGAAAATTCAGATCCTTTTGATTATGATGAAGAAATGGGAGAAATGAGTAAAACAAAGTTTCAAAATCAAGTGATGAAGGTGATAAAGGAACTCAAAAGTCAAAAGGAAAAGACAAGACCTTTGGAAGCAGAATTGAAGACAGCAAAAGAACTCATCAAAGAAAATGAAGATTCTGAGAAGATGATTAGTAGTCTTAGAAATCAATTGGAAGAAATCAAGAATACAGCGACACGAGACCTCAAGAGAGAAGTCCAAGAGAAGAAACAAGAACTCGACACAGTGTTTGCAGAGATTAGCAGGATCACACAACAGATGCAGGAAGCAAAAATTGAAAGGAAGGAATCCGATCAAAGATACATATCCGTTGTTGACGAAAAGAAAAAGGAATTAGAAACATCTTCAGTAGAAATAAGCAGGCTCAGGATTGAAAATGAGAAGCAGAAGGAACAAATACAGGTTCTCAACAAAGAAGTAGAGAAGACCACTCCTCTCAAGCTACAGGTTGAGGAGGCAGAAAAAAGGAAGATCTTGAAAAGATGGTTTCAAGAAGATCTTGCTCAAAAGCAAGAAGAACTTGATGCAACCCGTGATGAGATCAACCAACTCAAGGGATTGCAAAAAGAACACTTACAAGATAACACAGATGAAGAAGCAAAAATGAAAGCAATTAAAGATGGTAAAGCTCCAGTTGATGAAGGTACAAGATCCACATCTTCACAGGATGATTCTAAGAAGGAAGTTGATCAAAGTGAAAAGCCAAAGAAGAATGTTGCAACTCCCAAGAACAAGACCAAAGCAATAAAGAACAAAGGACCACAACAAACTACAACACCGCCTCCAAAGAAGAATGAAAAATCTTCCAAGTATGTTCGTTTCTTTAATGGTTATTATTTTCATGCGCTAACTATGGACATATGGCTAAGGATTGTAAAGTTATTGACAGGTACAACAATCAAGGACCATCGCATCCGAATGAACCATTCAAGTACGCACATTTATTTAATGGTTATTGCTTTTTATGTGCTAACTAAGGAAGCATTGCAGCGGGACATCTTTTTAAGACATGACAGCCATCCGTATATTGTGAAGTGTCAAGGCCAAGAGTCATCATTGTAAAGTTGTAAAAGAGTCATTTGTAAAAGTGTCATCATTTGAAGAGTCATCATTGTAAGAGTCTATTTGCCTAGAATCGAAAAGGCATTTTTGGGAGGTATAGGAGTCTCTGTGGGGATGATGTCATGGTTGGGTTGCATGTCATAGTGTGATTGGTGTTCAGTCAAGTACAAGAAAATCATTTTGAATCATATTGTATCGTGGATCATTGTCCCTGGTATAGGAGTCCACACTCTTGTCTCATTTCTGGTCATTATAGGGTGGCAGGGAGGTGCTAGGTTGGTGTATGAAGTCACCTACAGGTTGGATCCTGTGAACACTTCAGGGTGGTAGGTTCGTCTTGGATGTTGGGGCATCCATTTAGTTGACCACTGAAGAAACCAGGGCGTTGGGGGGTTCTTCTAGTGGGTGCTAGAGAAGAATGCTTTTCTAAAATTCTAAGAAGTTGTTGCTTTCATTTCAGTTGGGGCTGAAGATCAAAGAATTTATTAGAAAAGCGTTTGGTGGTTTTTGACCCGAAGGGGGTTTTCCACCTAAAATTCTTGTGTCTACTGTGTTCTTTTATTAATTGTTATTACTACATAAACATTAATAATAATTGAAGATTAACTAATGCTCTGAAAAGATTTAAAAGTGCTAATTGCTAAGGAACATTGATTCACCCCCCCTCTCAGTATTTCCAACAATTGGAATTATAGCTTGGTTCCTTCAGTAATAGCTTAACCACTGGAAGTCAGTTTTCAGAGCATAGAGATGGGAAATTCAAAGAAGCAGGTTACAAGGATTTCAAGGTACAAGTACAACAAAATCTGAAGAAAGCGAATATTGTGTACCAACCCCTGATTTTGATGCAAATATTTACTGGATATGGGAATCCAGGATGGAAGTACATTTGCAGGCACATGGAGTATGAGAATCAATTGTTTCTGGAGACACATCTACCGATGAAGCTAAAAGGTACAATTCAAAGGCCATGAATGTAATTTTGATTGTTTTGCCAAATTCTGTGAAAACAAAAGTTGGTCAATGTTCAACAGCTAAAGCTCTTTGGGAAAAGCTTCATAATCTCTATTCAACAAAGCAATCAAGTCAAGATGTTATTGAAAATTCGGATCCTTCTGATTATGATGAAGAAATGGGAGAAATGTGTAAAACAGAGTTTCAAAATCAAGTAATCAAGGTGACAAAGGAACTCAAAAGTCAAAAGGAAAAGACAAGACTTTTGGAAGATGAATTGAAGACAGAAAAAGAACTCATCAAATAAAATGAAGAGTTTGAGAAGATGATTAGTAGTCTTAGAACTCAATTGGAAGAAATCAAGAATACAGTGACACGAGACCTCAAGAGAGAAGTCCAAGAAAAGCAACAAGAACTCAACACAGCGTTTGCAGAGATTAGCAGGATCACATAACAGATGCCAGAAGCAAAAATTGAAAGGAAGGAATCTGATCAAAGATACATATCTGTTGTCGACGAAAAGAAAAAGGAATTAGAAACATCGTCAGTAGAAATAAGCAGGCTTAGGATTGAAAATGCGATGCAGAAGGAACAGATACAGGTTCTCAACACAGAAGTAGAGAAGACCACTCTTCTCAAGCTACAGGTTGAGGAGGCAGAGAAAAGAAGGAAGATCTTGAAAAGATGGTTTCAAGAAGATCTTGTTCAAAATCAAGAAGAACTTGATGCAACCTCTGATGAGATCAACAAACTCAAGGGATCGCAAAAAGAACACTTACAAGATAAGACAAATGAAGAAGCAACAATGAAGGAAATTAAAGATGGTAAAGTTCCAATTGATGAAGGTACAAGCTCCACATCTTCGCAGGATGATTCTAAAACGAAAGTTTATCAAAATGAAAAGCCAAAGAAGAATGTTACAACTCCAAAGAACAAGACCAAAGCAATCAAGAACAAAGGACCAGAAAAAACTACAACACTGCCTCCAAAGAAGAATGAAAAATCTTCCAGGTATGTTCGTTTCTTTAATGGTTATTGTTTTTCATGCGCTAACTATGGACATATGGTCAAGGATTGTAAATTTATTGGAAAGTACAACTATCAAGGACTATCGCATCCGAATGAACTATTCAGGTACACACATTTATTTAATGTTTATTGCTTTTTATGTGCTAACTATGGACATATGGCTAGGGATTATGAAGTTTTTGACAGGTACAATCATTATCTGCAAAACCCTAGAACAAGTTTGCAGGATCACGAGACAGTTTCCACGATGATTTTGTCAAAAGAGAATATGTGCTAGATGGGCCAAACATTGAATGTTTCAAATGCCATAACTATGGCCATAGCGCTCGCGGTTGCAGATATCAGATGGAATCACCTATGGACAACATTGAATGCTTCAAGTGTCATAACTATGGGCACATGGCTCGATATTGCAGGAATAAGAAGGTCTAGAAAAGGAAATAGGTACAAGACAAAGCAGATAACAAGGTATCAACAGTTATGCTTTCAGGATTTGTAAAAGCAAAAGGTCATGAGGAATTAGCAGTTGCTTCAGATAATGACTCAAGTCAAGATGGCCCGTTAGGCGACTCACTATTTTGGGGCTTGTTGACTCCTTAATGTTTGTAGAGGAGGAGTCTATGCAGCAGTATATTGCACAAGTCTATGATTGATAGGAAGGTAGTTTGAACAAGATGGCAGTTTCATTACAGGTTCAGGGGGAGAAAAACAGTTGAAGGATTACAGGTTACCCGTAACAAGGCAAGATTAGTCTGCAAAGGATATGCACAGGTTGAAGGAATTGATCTTGAAGAAACATTTTCTCTCGTTGCCAAAATGGAAGCTATCAAGATGTTTCTCGCTTATGCTTGCTCGAGAAAAAACAAGGTCTACCAAATGGATGTTCAGTTAGCTTTTCTAAATGGTGAATTGGAGGAAGAAGTTTACATTGAACAACCTAAAGGTTTTCTGCTCTCTGACAAAGAAGACTATGTCTACGAATTAAAGAAGGCTCTATATGGTCTCAAGCAAGCTCCTAGGGCTTGGTATGCTCGTCTTGACGGATATCTACATCAACAGGGATTCAAGAAAGGAAGTGCTGACAACAATCTTTATGTGAAAGTGGATCAAGATAACCTAACAATTATCGAAGTATATGTGGATGATATAATCTTTGGAAGAAGTGATGACATATTAAGTAAAGACTTTGCCACAAAAATGCAAAGTGAGTTTGAAATGGCTATGATTGGCGAACTGACATACTTTTTAGGGCTTTAATTTCTCGGCAGGATAAAGGAATATTCATATATCAAACCAAGTACATCAAAGAAATGCTCAAGAAATTCCAGATGGAAGATTGCAAGCCAGTCCTTACCCTAATGGTAACATGTTGCAAGTTAAGCTTAGAAAATTTGTCAAAGGATGTGGACCAAAGGTTGTATAGATCCATTGGTAGTCTCTTATATGTGACAGCCTCCCGGCCTGATGTGATGTAGGCAGTTTGACAAGTAGCAAGATTCCAAACAGTACCAAAAGAATCTCATATTATTCTCATCAAAAGAATCCTCTGGTATCTTAAGGGCACAACAGAATATGGTCTATGGTATCCCAAAGGAAATGATCTGGTCATCCAAGCTTATATGGATGCAGATTGGGCAGGAAATGTTGATGATCGTAAGAGTACCAGTGGAGTAGCATTCTATCTAGGTGGTTGTCGTGTTTCATGGTTAAGTAAAAAAACAGTCTTCAATCTCATTATCCACAGCAGAAGCATAATATGTCACGGAAGCAGCTTGTTGTACACAAGTTCTTTGGATGAAGCAAACTTTGCAAGATCTCCAAGTCAAGTTCGATGAGCCTATTCCCACCTTTTGCGATAATACCAACGCCATCAGTATCTCCAAGAATCTTGTGATGCATACCAAAATGAAGCACATTCCAATTAAATATCATTTTGTTAGAGAGAAGGTCGTTGAAAAGAATATCAAGCTTGAATACGTTGGCATAAAGGAACAAATTGCTAACAACTTTACCAAACCATTACCTTGTGAAGCATTTGAGTATCTTCACCAAAAGCTTGGGATTCTCCCAAGTTTTCATTAGACTCTTTCTATTATCTACTCGAGTAGAAAGGGGGAGTGGAGTTGTATATAGGTCCGCAGGATGGCTGTTTTTCAAAGAGAGTTAGCGTTTGCCATTGATGACAAAGGGGGAGAGAAGTTAGTAGGAAGGGGTGCCATGATCGCAAGGGGAGTACTTGTGTTGTCATCAATTCCAAAGGGGGAGAGAAGTTAGTAGGAAGGGGTGCCATGATCGTAGGGGGAGTACTTGTGTTGTCATCAATTCCAAAGGGGGAGATTGTTGATCAGTGGTTGTCATTGATATCAACCCAAGCAGCACCAGGGGCCACCCCGATCTTGCATGGGCATTTTGGCTTGACAACTTACTCTATTATGAGTCAAGGATATTATAGATGGGTTCTACTCATGAATATGTTTCCAATGATATATGGAGCGCCAAGTAATTCTTCACAGTTTGAGAGATATTCATTTTTGAAGTTAGTAACCCTAGTTAGTGGGCTAAAACCCTATGGGGTTGTGGCATGGTACTCATAATTGATTGTGGTCATTGAATAGTCAATAATTAATAAAAACAAATTGCTCCTAAAATCCCTCCAATGTTCACTTGTTGAGAACCCTCTCAACTCAATACATTCATATAAATAATGACCCTCATATCCTCCTCTAGTAGGGATTTCGTGGCCTCAAATAGGTCATTGTGGAATTTTTGCTATAACTTTTTTCTGTGAAGCTTCAGAAGCTTAAATTAAAACCCATTTGAACCGAAATCTTGATGAACCTCCTGACCAAATTTCAGATCTTGGTTCGTTATATTTGCGGAGATATGATCTGAGGAAGTTAGGATTTTTGCAGGCTCCCAAATTCCATGTCAAACAGGTGACGTTGGGAAAATCATCATAACTTCCTCTCTGAGCATTGGATTAAAATTTCGTAAATATTCACATAAAGAGGACAGACTGTAGTTTGTTGAGTAGCGTTTTCAAGGCCGAAGGTTGCAACAGTGACACGTGGCACTTCGTACAAGTTCGCTCTACTGAACCAATCTATAATCAAGTCATCATGGGAGATTGGGCATAACTCTTTCTTGAGGAATCCAATATTGCTCAGACCTATGGGATTGGAAAGAGGACTCAAAGGGCTACCACAGGACGAAATTTCAGACCCTGGAGATCCGAAATTACATAAATACAACAGATTCAATATCAAGCTCCTAGAAGGTAAGAAAAAGCATGCATTCAAGGATCACTGCAGTAACGACCACACATCAACAGTCAAGAGTAAGTATCCTACAGCAAGGTATGTATGATTAGTGTTTACATTTGAATTTTGAGTATCATCTTTGACATATGTTTTTGTAGGACAACGTAAGTATATATCATGTTTCAGTGATATCTCTATGTCTCTATACGTCAGTTAGTTTTGGTACCACATTTCAGATGTCCTATTCTTGATACTACACATTTGATGCTACATATTATTGATGCTACACCAAGTCTACTAAATCTATATGATATTGTAAGTTCATATTACTTGTCTATCATCAATTTTTATTGTATATATCTTTAGGTCAGTTTTAGATATAGTCTTGCATAGAGTCCAGGCCTATATAAAGAGTGGGAGTTTTTGTCTACTGTGACAATAAGTCAACAACAAAAGTGACAAGCAAACTTCAGGTACGCATTGTAATTTTAATTTGTATTTATTCATTACTATGCACTTACATGTGTTTTGCAGGCAGAGGTAAGTTGAAGGGTATTTTCTTTTGTTTTTTGATTAGTTTCGTCGGGCAAATTTTGCATGCAAGTAGAAGAAGATTCAAGTACAACTTCAAGAAAGAATTCAAGAGCAAAAGTATCAAATCAAAGGAAGCATTGCAACGGGACATCTTTTGAAGACATGACAGCGACCTGTATATTGTGAAGAAGTGTCAAGGCCAAGAGTCATCATTGTAAATTTGTAAAAGAGTCATTTGTAAAAGTGTCGTCATTGGAAGAGTCATTATTGTAAAAGAGTCAATTTGCCTAGAGTCGAAAAGGCATTATTGGGAGGTATAGGAGTCTCTGTTGGGATGATGTCACGGTTACGTTGCAGGTCATAGTGTTATTGGTGTTCAGTGAAGTACAAGAAAATCATTGTAAATCATATTGTATCGTGGATCATTGTCCTTGGTACGGGAGTCCACACTCTTGTCTCATTTCTGGTCATTATAGGGTGGCAGGGAGGTGTTAGGTTGGTGTATGAAGTCGCCTACAGGTTGGAGCCTGTTGTCGCGCAAATTGACACGACAACGCTCGGACCGGGGGCTGTCACTCTGATCCCCGATCCCTCCGTTTAAGCCTGTCTCCCACGGCTAAGGGGGGTAGACCCTGAACAAAGAAGGACGACCAACTGCAAAATAGTTGGTTGGGAGACACGAGACACGACAAGACAAACAATAGATAATTTCGATTAACTTAGACCAGTGCCTTAAATTGATTGAAATACTTCTTAGAATAACCAAAACGATATCCAGCAACTGAGAAATTTTAAAGTGAGTGTTGACCATTAACTAGATATCAAATTCGTATCTCGAGTTGAAATTCAGCGTGAAAGAGATAGCATGAAAACAACTGAATGTGACAAAAGACAATTTTCCAAGAAATTTTTATATTTTTTGACAAAATTAAAACAAAAAAAATTAATTCTAAGAAAAATAAAATCTCAAAACCCTAAAGAATAACTCTAAACCCTAACTATTACCCTTTAGGAATTTTTTACAAAAAAAAAAAAAAAAAATAAAATTTATTTATTTATTTTTTTAATTTTTATAAGACAAAATCTAAAATTAAAAAAAAAGGCTTTAAAATCTAAATCTAAACTATTTAAAATCTAAACTTTAAAATTTAAAAAAAAAAAAATCAAACTAAAAAAAAAAATACCATCCAACCTAAACTATGTACCTAAACTAATGCCTATGCATAAACTAAACTAAATGACAAATAAAATTAAAACAAAACTATGATTTAACTCTAAAATGAAACCGATCTAAATGAACTAAACCTAACTTAACATGACTCACAAAAAAAAATCGATTTCGCTTACCTTCGGATTACCTACGATGCAAACGCTTCAAATCAAAATCGGCTCTCGTCTTTTACCCTTCACGCACTGCCCAACTCCACGCTGCAGATGAGAAATCGAACACTCAATGGCAGGCAGGCGAACGTACGTGGCTTGTATAACTGGTTCGACGGAGTTGCAGGCCGGAGAAGGACGCACGAGGAAAATGAAGATGCTCGGAGAGCTTGGTGTTGCTCTTGCTTGCTGGCAGGGAATACAGTATCGGATTTGTATTGACGGGCAGCAAGAGAATAGCAGAGAGAAAGACTGAAACTACGCCCAGGCAGCGTGACTGAAAACGCACGATGAACAGAGTCAATCAGGCTCACACGCGGCGATGAGAGTTTGACGGTGAGTAGCAGCAGTTTGATGGAGCAGCACGCAGGTAGTATCTGCCGCCTCAGAAATGTGCAGCTTCTCCTTTTAACACGAACCTCCCTTGCTCGGATAACCGTAAGCTGAGTGATGTCTCGCCAGTATGTATGGGTACGCTGCTTTCCACGCAGCTATCAGGAAAAATACGCAAATCGATTTTAGTTTAACGCTTGCAGCATGGATCGATTTTAACTGGCCTGTGTTGATCGATTTATGCGTTTGCAGAAAAGCGATCCCTTTGACCTCTCCACACAGAAAATCAGAGTTATATTTTACCGCACAGTCCCGAATATTTTGAGGGCATAGAGCTGCCAACAAGAAAAATATTGGACACTGAATTTTGCAGGTTTGGTATGTCAACGATGGCAGCAAGGATCCAATGCAGATGAAACCCTAAAAAAAAAAAAAAAAAATTTAGATCTGAAAACCCCTGCAAAAAATATTTTTTCAGATTTTATGTCAGACCTGCAGACAAAATTTTGGAGAATATATGCAAAAAAATTGAAACGAAACCCTGCAAACTAATCAAAATTTCAAGATTTAAAATTTTGGCTCTACAAAACCAGATTTATCAGTTGTCACCCAAAGTATTTTAAGAAAATTTCAGATTTACAAATAAAATACTTCAGAAAACTCTCGAGAAATAACACAAAAGAAATGATTAACCCAGGGCCAAGATCAACTGGGCTCTGCAAAGAAGGGCCTGTGGGAGTTGGCTGGTTCGGCCTAGAACTTCCCCAAACGCCCAGCAATATTCTTTTTTTTAAAAAAAAAAGTTCTCATGCACAACTTAAGCAACCATTAGCACAGAGAGAATGAATGCTGCTAGATCTCAGAAAATAATGGAGACACCTGCCATTATCTCAGAAACCCTAACAACCCTCAAACCCTAGCACATGAACAAGATACCTGTGTTCACGATACTAAAAAAATCAATGGTTGAAAAATGAAATATGCAGAAAATTAAACATCTCACAGCACTTCCAGAGAGTAACACCAGCAAATTTGGACCCCAAAGTCTTCTTTTATTAACCAGAAAAAAGATTACAAGAGAGCTTCTTCAGTACAAGTCTCACCAATCAGATGATCTCAAATGACCTCCTAAAACCCTATATAAAGGAAAATGATCCCAACGGCTAGTTCGAGTGATCCATGTTGAAATGATCTCGACAGTTGATGAGGATCAAGACATCTCTTGATCTCATCCGTCGATTTAAAATATTATTATTTTATTATTTTTAAATTTTTATTTATTTTATTATTATTATTTTTTTTTTTTTTAAACTTTTATTATTTATTTATTTTATTTATTTATTTATTTTTTTAAATTTTTTTAAAATTTTAATTTTTTTAATTTTTTATTTATTTTAAAATGGATCATCGAACTAAGACCTTGGAAACATCACCTAGGACCTAGGACTTAGGATTCCAGAGGGGATTTAAAACATTTTTCGACCCTCAGGACACATTACATCATGACTTTACAATTTACACCTCAAGGGGAACAACCCCTTTAACATAGACCCTCACAAAACACCCAGTTCTGCGACACAACTATAATCCAGCAGGCTAACACGCTAGGATTCTCTAAAATTCCACTGACAAAATCTATCCCGGCTTTGGGGTCAGGTTTGAAGGAAAACTCTGCCGATCCGTGGATCGGTGAGACGAAAAACCTTCCGGGACATAGATTATCATAGGAAAGTTAGGTCCACCTAGGCAATTTATAACACGACTCACATCTGCTAGGATTATTTACAATTAATACATGCAGACTGGGTTTACAGAAACGATTGACCAAGCTGTTGATGACTGCAGGACGGCACGGACATGCTGATCAGGTGCTGCTTCCTTTTGTAAAAAAGAAAGGAGTGTACTGCATGGGTAGTTGACCAGTAGAGGTCAACATCCCTTTTCTGGGATATCCTTCAACCCAAGCAAACTCCACCCAAATACGTACAAATGATATAGTAACCGGGAAGCTCAAAAAAATAATAGTGGTGCAACATATAATAATGTAAACATGGAATATAAGCAGAACTCAAGAGATGCAGAGAGAAATGCTAAGCCATTTTATTACACTGAGTAATGGAAAGAGTACAGGAGGTGATCAGAAAGATAGCACCTCGACTTGCACAAGGCAACTGAATAAATACACCCAGAATAGTAAAAAATGGCCTCCTTCTGAACTGCGTCCAAGCTGCTGGAGAACCGTTGTGCTGCTGCTACTGCATGGAATCAAGTGAGGATTTGGGGCTATTCCCTTCCTCGGAAAATGCTGAAACTCTGGAATTGGCCTCTGCTCAATAAACCCAGAAAAACCCAAAAAGCTTTTCTGAAATAGCCGAACCCCGAAAATCACCCCCTTGGGAATCTGCGCAATCCCTCAAGGCTCTACGCTGTCACTGAATGGAATCCTCCAGAACTCTACCCGAAACTCTGCCAAAATCCTCCAATATGCAAGGGCTGATCCCTTGCTCAATCTCCCAGCTCAAATCCTCTGCCAAACCCCAATCTGGAACTCCCACCAAAAGAACTGCGTCCCTCTCTCAAGACTGCGCAGTTATCAAAAATGCTCAGTTCCTCCTCCCTCCAAAGACCAATCCTCCTGCAAAAGACTGTTAAAAACTACCTTGCCCGAGCAGGCACCCGAAGTCCCCCGGGGCTAAGGGTGAGATCTTTGAATGGAGACACTCGATGCACTAAATACTTCTGTAGACAGGCTAAACAGCCAGCGTGCTCTAAGTCGAAGTGACTAGCTCAAATGCACATAATCGAATGCCAAAATGAAGAGGTTCCTCTCTCCTTTATAGCGTTGGCCCCTCTCAAAACCCTAAAGCCACCTCCTCCAACGTAGCCATCTCTTGCCACGTGCTCCTCTCCATCTATGTAGTCCCTCCAAGTGTCTACGTGGGCCCCCTTCTCTACGTGGTCCTATGGCCCCCTTGGCTCCCCTTTAAGTTACAACGTTGTGCTACTAAGGAGTGACTTTTTTCTAAAAGTGAGTTATGACCCCCTTTCCTCACCTTTTTATTTATAAATAACTATAGAAGGCAAAATTGAGCAAAATCGAATATTCCAATTAACCATGGCTAATTAGGAATATTACAGAATAACATGCACTCTGGGTGGAATTTCTCCAAATGATTTCTGGGTCTTAGAGATCTCATGTGTTCTAGCCCCTCCAAAAAATTTTGCAGCTAGAGCACATCCAATGCTACCCAAAAATCAACACTCAGTGCACTAGGGGAGAGACTTCTCAACAGTGGCATTGGGTCGGCGTGCGAGTTGACAGTGATAGTTTGGGGGATGAGGTGATCATCTACAGGATTGGCATATCGTTCATCACTGAGTCTATGCCTTAGGAGCTAGTCACGAGGGAGACATGTGTCACTCTTTCCACAGGGCATGTCAGGACCATGCACGAGCAGAGGATACCGTGTACAGCTGAGTGTTGGCCGGATAAATCATTCTTGCGGACAAGACCGATCTCCCTAGTATCTAATGATATCTAGCAACAAAGAGCACAAGCAAACCTATTTTTCTCTAAACATGTTTCAATTCATTAATGAATACTAAGACGTGTAATAGACCCTACCTCGGTCCAACGCTTGTTTGAGGCAGTTTTATCCCAACAGCTTCAAGCGGTTCTCATTTAATAACCTGCATACACAAACAAGCACACATCAAAGCATACCTGCGTATAACAAAACATGTTCATTATGAAGATCAAGGAGCTCATAAAACAAACCATTAGAGACAGTTCATTGAGAAAAACAAACTTGATTGTATTACTTTATGATAAAAGAACTTTACAGCTTTGCCTTGATGTTGCCAAGTCTTTTCCAGGGCCAGCAGGGGTCCTCCTCTACTTTGACAAGCCTCATCACTCCCAATGACATGAAGGGTATGTGATCTCTCCTCTCACAAGCTCAAAAGGAAGCCTAAGTTTTAGCAGCTTTACCCTAGAATCTAGCTCAAACCTCTCTAAACCAGCCCAATGCATGAATTTATAGTGCAAATGGAGGAAGTTGCAGGTCCATCATTGAAGGGATAAGTTCCTTCTTCAATGGGATAAGCACCTCATATCATGGAGTTAGCTCCCTTAGTTATGGAATGGATGAACCAAGGTGGAGCGGACTTGCCAGCGTAATATTCCTTCTAGAAGTGTCTAGAAGTTACCCAAGATGAGTTTTTAAGAATGAACTCACGCCTTTTTAACTTTTACAGGGGTTTGCACTCATTACTCAATATACAGAGCGATCAGGTTTGCAGGAAACATGACCATTAGGTGCGGCACCGCAGGCAATACTAGGAGAAGTGTGAAACCAGGATTTGAGATATTTTTAAGGTCTTTCTCCCATTTTCAAGGCTTGACATGAAGAGCTGAGGTTTAGGACTTGCAAAGGAGGTATGTATGAGTGTTGATGGACTCATACAAACTGTAGAAAGTCATGGTGACAATTTTTTGTGTAACACTGAGGCAGTTTTCTAGTATGTGTCTAGGCTCCAGACATTGTATTGGCACATTATCGAGAGGCAGATAACAAAGTTAGTGGTGATGGTTGGCAAGGGCAGGATGGATCTACATACATTGAGTCAATTGCGAGTATCGGATACCCATCTATTGGTTGCATTTAGGGGGTAGCTATTTGGCAGATGTGGTTTCCAACAATAATTAGTGCTATGTAGTGGCAAACATAGGGCAGTTTAGCATGCATCAGATTAGTTCACGATATATGGAGCCTATATATTGATTGCATGCAGGGATGAGAGACGAGGCACGGATGGATACTAGCAGTTGTCAGATCTACGCCATAGCAAGTCTGGCTATGGGATCCAGGGATTCAATTGGTTGATAGAGCACAATGTCTTGTGATGAGCGAAGTCATGGCAGAGAGCAATCTAGTTCACTTTTGGGTTGATACATGGGGGTTTACGGAGGCCATCATCATATGGTGAGGCAGGCTTTCCCTGTTGTTGCACAGGTTCAGGGTTAGCTTTGGATGGGGAGGCTTTGGTATCATGGAGATGCCTAGGCAGGATGTATTTGGCCTTTATTTGTATTTCACCATCGGGTTCCAGGAGAGGAGGATATGGTATGCGCACAATAAGCAGTCAGTTGTAATCAAAGTGGCGCAACGTCGACATGGTGGCATCTTTTTAAGATTAGCATGGTACCTTGGTATCAAGGGATTCATTTATGATAGGATGATGCATGGATTCAAGGTGACTCAGTGACACAGTTGGGATCCCAGTATTGTTTGCAATGACAGTTTGGGTCAGCATAGAAAGGGAGTGCTTGTTCGAGCATTGCTTGAGGACAAGCAATTTTTGACAGGGAGGACTGTAATATCCCCAATTTTGTGAGCATGGGAGTCACTAAGGAATTTTGCCCAATTTTAGTAAAATTTATTTTAAGATACAAATATTATTGGAGAAAGGTGGCTAGTATTATTTTATTGGAGAATAGTGGCAAATTATTATTTTATTAAATGGTGGCAAAAGTATCTTAGTGGAAAATGGCCTCGACCAATAAAACAATATTAAAAATAGGGAGTCTAAAGGCATGAAGAGAAATTATAAAAGGAGGATGGACTCATTTTGTGGATTATCTTTTGACTGTTACACTTAACACTTCATCTTCTCTTGGAGTTGTTTAGCACAAGGGTAATGTGTTGTTTAGCACAAGAATTTCAGGCAAGATTCCACCCCATCTTCGGAGGACTTCGAGTGCCTCCCTAGTTGGGAATTCAAAGAGTCCATTGTTGGGATTTCATAGAGCTTCATTGACAAAAGTATTCCCAACTCTGCATATTTCCTGGGCGTAGAAGCCATTCGAGTTATTCATTGTGGTTCAACATACAATGAGTTGGAGTCTGGGTTATTCGCAGGTGGATTTTTCTACTTGGAGATGGGAATTTTGTGGTGATTTTGCAGGGATAGAGAGCAAAAAATCTATGGGATGAAATTCTATTCATTTGGAAGTGCTTAAGGGTTTCCAGTTGTAATATCCCTATCCAGGAATATTCCTCAAACCCCAGCAAAATCTCAACCAAAAAAACGCACAAGTGGTATAGTAGTCGAGAAAACCACAAAGATATAATAACAGTATTGCAGCAACAATAATGTATATATGAAATATAAACAGATACACAAGAAATGCAACGAGAAATGCTAAGCCATTTTATTATACTGAGTAAAGGAATGAGTACAGAGGTGATCAGAAAGACGGCACCTCGACTTGCTCAAGGCAAGTGGAGAAATATACTCAGAATAGCAAAGAAATGGCTCCTCCCTGAACTGCGTCCAAGCTGCTGGAGATCTGCAGTGCCGCTGTTGCTGCTGCAGGAAATCAAATGAGGATTTGAGGTTGTTCCCCTCCTCAAAAAAGGCTGAAACTCTGGAATCGGACTCTACTCAAGAAACCCAGAAAAACCCAGGAAGCTTTTCTGAAATGGCCGACCCCCGAAAAACACCCCCTTGGGGATCTGCACAGTCCCTCAATGCTCTACGCTGTCACTGAAGCAACCCTCCAAGAACTCTGCCTGAAGCTCTACCAAAATCCTCCAATATGCAAGGGCTGGTCCCCTGCTCAATCACCTAGCACAAATCCCCCTGCAAAACCCCAATTCAAAACTCCTACCAGAAAGAACTGCGTCATCCCTCTCAAGACTGCGTAATCATCCAAGATGCTCAATCCTCCTGCCAAAATGTTGATGAAACCACTGCAAAAATACTGATGGGAATACCTTGCCCGGGCAGGCACTCAAAGTCCCCAGGGGCTAAGGGTGAGATCTCCGAATGAAGACACTCGATGCACTAAACAATGCTGCAGACCAACTAAACAGCGAGCGTGTTCTAAGTCGAAGCGACTAGCTCAAATGCACATAACCAAATGACCAAAATGAGGAGGCTTCTCTCTCCTTTGTAGCCTTTGCCTCTCTCAATCCCAAGGCCCACCACCTCCTCCAACGTAATTCCTCTCTTGCCACATGTTTCTTCCCTCCTGCGCAGTCCCTCCAAGTGTCTGCGTGGGCTCCATCTCTGCATCCCCCTTTGGCCCCCTTGGCTCCCCTTTAAGTCACAACGTTGTGCTACTAGGAAGTGACTTTTATTCTAAAAGTGAGTTATGTCCCCTTTTCTCACCTTTTTATTTATAAATAACTATAGAAGGCAAAATTGAGCAAAATCGAATATTCCAATTAGCCATGGCTAATTAGGAATATTACACCAGTTTAGCCTACGCAAAGGAAGAAAGGAGAAGAATTGTGAGAGATAAGGGCCGGAGATTGGAGGTAAACCTTAGAGGAGAATTTAGCCAGTGGTAGATTTGGGCATAATTCCTTAATATCAAACTGTGGGGTGTTTTCAAGCTAGATTGGGTGATTTGTACTTGTTGGGGGTCACCGGGGGTCAGTGGATTCAGCGCAAACCCTTTTTGGGTTTTTGTTGGTTTGGTGAAAATAGTACGGGGCTAATTTCACAGAATTTTCTAAGCAGCATTTCCAGCAGAAATTTGTGTTTCAATTAGCAGACAACAACAAAAATTGTTGGAGAAGAGTGCAGTTTACCCTGAAACCATTTCCACCACTTGGGTTATTCTGGGTTCCTTGTGAGGAGGCTCCAATTAATTTCCTCGAATTTTCTGAGCAATTTAAAGGCCCAAAGCACCAACTCCTTTCTAGCCAGCAATAGCAGAATTTAATGGGCCATCGTAGAGACTTGGGGAGAGCAGTTTCCAGCACTTGGTAAGCTCCATTTTCACCTAGGACATGACTAGCTTGTTGTAGCAAGCCCATGTCCCTCTTCTTCATTTATATGTACCTTGTTTTCTCAGTTAATAAAATGGCTCAGCTTTTGGTACAATTTCTGGTGCAATTTGTCAATGTGTTGGTGTGTTAGTTTTATGGTTACAAGTTTATGTTTTATTTTCTATTATCACTTAATATTTCTTGATAGGAATATTACACAATTCAACTAGACAGGAGCATAAAATATGCAAAAATGTCACTTGTTATCCTTGGTTAGATCTATCAATTTTATTCAATTTATCAAAGTAAATACATGTTAATAAAAATAAACAATGAAAAACTAGTAAGCTATTTAATCTTAAAATAAGTGCTGAAAATAAAGAATTTGGAGTTTTTTAGAAAAAAGTGGTTGTTGATCTTTATACTTGTGTCTTACCTCACCCCTACAGGAGTGCAAAATTAACACCTTCTTAAGTTCATATTGCTTTGTCACTCAAGGGAGTGGGTTTGGTCTTGGAAAGAATATGCCCCCATTGTTGACCTAATCCCCTTCATAATTTTCGAATTCATTTAGGAGTGACCCCTCTCAATGTGGCATCCCCATTATTTAGATTATCTGTGATGAATACGAAATCCTACACAAATCAAAGGTCCGCTTTGGAATAGTCCGATTGATTGGATTGATCCACCTACAAAACAAAATGGCTAAGGGGGGTTGCTCCTAGCTTATCCTTTCCATGTGACTATGTAGCCCCTTAATGGAAAGATCTGTTAACCTTAGTGTAATTTTACTTCTTCACAAAGGAATTAGATTAAACCCCAATAGCATATAATCAAGAAAAACTATGAAAATAAAATCCACTCCACATGATGTATATAAAAATAAACAAAGGTTTGCAAGAAGTGAGCTCTTTCTATTAATGATGGCACTAATATCAAATGACAACAACAATGATACAATGAGGCGAGGCTAACTACTATAGAAAAGTTTGTAATGGCTAGAAAACAATTAGTTTTGACTCCTCCAGATAATATTTTACTAGTCATCCACAAGTTGGAGACTTACTAAATAATTCATAGAGTATTACAATATAAGTTTTAACTCACTAGGAGGTCATGTCAACAATGAAGAATTGTAAACAATAGTAGCTCAACATCCCACTAATTTGTCCTTGAAAGACTTCGACATAGTGAGAGGAAGTCAACTTGGTCATTTGGAGGAATAATTCATCTTTTGACAGCTATATTCTTGGTCCATTGCTCAATTGATTGGTCCACCGGGTCTCGAATGGCTAGTTAGACCCTCTAATGGCTAGTTGACTCACCAACGACTATTTTTAACTTGACTTTTTCCTTTATTAATTCAACTTAGCCACATGAAAGTTGGATTTCCAATGCCCTTGATATTCTGACAACTTTGGAACCTAGGTCTCTCGGAATTTTCACGTCTTGCATGGCATTGCCACATCATCACCTACATGCCATGTAATCATGTTTTGTGTTGGATAACTAACATCCATGGGAATTTGGAGAAACTAAAACATTGGTTTGTTTCTATCTTTTTGCAAGCCAATTTTGACATATTACATGTCAAATTCTTGACAAAAATTGCCCCTACTATGCCACTTGGAAACTTGTCCTTCCATGTCATCATACTCAAGTGGATGATCTTTGACACCCTTGAGGATTTGGAAAATATGAAACATGGGTTTTGTTCCTCTGGTTGAGTAGACCATTTTGATGTAATGCACATGAAAATTTGCCCAACGCTCCCCCTATTCTACCACCTGGAAACCTGTATGACCCATTTGACTATTGTAACTAGCCGTTATCTTCTGTATTTGGAAAAATTCAAAGTGGCATGGACTACTTTCATCAAACTGCATAATCTAAGACCAAGTTGAATTTTTGACCCCCATGACCACTTTGCATTGGGAACTTTGAATTGCCTCAGGAAACAGGAAAGCTGTAAATATGAGATTGCCATGCATGAGTGTTATTTGAGGAATACAGCACCAAATCCAAGGCCACCTATAGACTCTATAGCCCACAACCATGTGGAAAGACATAGGTGCACCTTGACGTGGGTTGAATTGGCCCATACACCAGTGATCACCCCTACAAATATAGGCTCCCATAAAACCATGGGTCTTGAATAAATCTCACCTAAGGCCCTCCAATCCTGTACTAGACAAAAGGAACCTAAAGTGAAATTCAAGGAACTAGCCACGGTCTGACCAAACAACAAGATATAGACTCAATGACAAAACGTAAGGCCTCAAATACCTAATACAGGGCCTCATGAGGTTTTTTTATTACTTTTGACTTCTGACCTTGTGCTTACAATGGTGGTGATAGATACTGCAAAAATTTCTATGTGCCCTTGTTGACATGAGGGAAAACAAGAGGGGACATGTTTGAATTTAGCTTGTCATCCAATTTTTTATTGGAGGATCCAAAGGTTCTTGTGTTGCGTACCACCTCACTATCAAATAGGGAGATTTGTAGGTAATAAATAATAAACATAATAATATGTAAATAAGTAATAATTAGTTAAACAAAAAGGCATGTCTTAGGAGACATGACTGTTCATAAAGGGACACCTACTTGGTATATAAGCAAGCCCCTAGCTCTCAAATGTATCATCATTCTTATTCATACATTCAATATATAATCTTGTATCTCAATGGAGATCTACATATTCCAAGTCTTCTGGAGTATTTAAACTGAAGAACAAACTTTGCTTGCTTCATTTGGGATCAGAACAGTTCGATCCTCTGGTCGCTCTACTGCTGCACAGAGCAACGCTCTCTGATCCAGGTTTTTGGCCATCATCTTGCGCCAACGTTGTTGTTGTCACAATTCAAGTGTTTCACTACAATTTGGAGCTTCTCTGTCTCGCCATCAAGTTTTTGGCCATATAAATAGATTAAAAATAAAAATCAAAATCAAAATTACCAAAAAAAATAAAAATAAATAAATAAAAGAGAAGAAATAAATTGGAAAAAAAGGAGATTTGAAAGTAAATAATAAATAAATAAAATTGAAAAATCAAAATATATGTAAGACTCAAAGCCCAATAAAGTAGAAGTTATAACTATATAAATATAAATATATATATATAGATAAACAAAACGAACTTACCTACGTCGTCCCAAGCCGCAACCGACCTACCACCATCGCATGGCCTAATCACCAAACCATAGCCTCTTCCACTCGATCGTCCCTCGCTGACCAGCCGTCTACACTGTCAGACCCCCCTTGGTTGTCACGACTTCCTCAATGATTGCCCTGCCCAACAACGACGTCGTCGTACGCTCAGTCATGGTGTAGTAGTATTGAGGACCAGCCAACTGAACTCGACTCCTTATCATAGCAAGACCCCTATCAATTATCTGCAACCACTCGACATTCACCACAGCCGCCATTTGCAACCTAAGTCGTGCTACCTACCACAGCTTTCCACCAGCATCTTGTTGCCATCCAAAACGTTGTTGGCAGCCCACTTCTTCCACCGCTACTTCCCGCTTGGTGCAGTCGTTGTCCCTTCATAACACAACCAGTAATTCACGCACTCCCCTCAGCATCGTGCTTCGTCGTTCCACTATGACCATTGGCACCTCCCCAGAAAACTCTTGTCCACAGTCGTGTACAGTGTTGAATTTTATAAGTCTATCCATTAGAAAATTAATCTGTATTCTGCTGGTTTATTTCTTCTACTTGTAAATTCTGAACAAGTTATTTAAAACATATAAATAACGAAATAAACACAATACAGTTTCAACATCTACAGATCATCAGTTGAAAGAAAACAAACACACAAGTTACACCGTTATTTTTGGACAAATGTCCCTGGAAAAACCCAATGCGGGAAAACCGGTGCAACTATTATGAGGGTTTATTATTATGCAGTATTTCCTTGAGTACAACTGGGTGCCTAATCGCTCACCCGACAGAGAAAAATACATGGCATCAATACCTCTATATTCAGAAACAGGTATTCAGAAAAACCTGTCCCACGAAACCCTCTCTGGCGACTCTGAAGCTCAGCATCGGCTGTTCTGGCCTCTGCGTCAGCCTCATGCTGACCTGCGTCAACCCCAGGACCCTCTGCGTCAGCCCTCTGAGGCATTGCATAGCCTCTAGGACCCTCTGCGTCACTCCAGCAGCCTCTGCATGGATGACGCAATCCCTCTGGCCTCTACGTTGTCTCTGCTGGGCTCTGCGTGACCTGAACTGGCT
>APFE031638384.1:0-16439 GCA_000404065.3 Pinus taeda
TTTAAAGCAAAAAGATGATGACACTCGCAAACACGAAACAAGACCAAGACTTCTTATGATTTAGAGAGAAGTTGGAGTAAGGACACTTGTTGGAAAACAGATAACTGATACTGACACAGGTGACTGTTTAAACTGACTGGAAGCACCAGAAACACTCCAAAGACAAAAAGGTTTATAAATCTTGAAAATTTCCAAGTATACGCGACTGCATTCAGTGCAGAATGCGTGTATACCCGACTGTGCCTGAGGAAACCTGTGTATACGTGGGTTTACTTCAGACAACAAGCGTTTATACGCTTCTGTAACCAAGAAAAGCAACGTGTATGTGGTCTTTCAAGAAAAATAAAAAAGAAACTCAAGATTCTGGTAAAACTCAAAAGTCAGAAACAGACCAAACAATAACAATAAGCCAGCAAGCTATTGAGCCCTGATAGGCTTGACAAACACCCAACAAGGAACAACAAGGATGTTGTTCCCCAGCGGAGTCGCCAGTTCTGTTGCAGGATATTATCCCCTAAGGCTCTTGGGTGGAACCCTAGCAGACTGAAAGTTGTCTAAGTCAAGAAACATACACACACATAGCCGTTTATGCTATAAAAAGCTACTTCTAGGGTGAGAAGGACATACCTGAGGTCCTACGTTTAGGTAGTTACTCAAGGGTGCAAACCCTTCTTCACGTCCCTTCCGCTCCTTTGCCCTGCAAAAACAACAATTCCAAGGATTGCAGCAGTATATGGACAAAGATTTACATAAAAAAAATGATCTTTATGTTATATAAGAGAGGAGTTAGTTACAAACTTCTAAACATCTATTCAAGCATGAAATTCAAATATGAACATCATTAACATAAAGAAAGAAGCGTTTCGGGAACAAGACGTGTTTCTTTATTAGACAAATAGAATAGTATGAAAAAAGAGAAATATCACCTGAACCACTTCTGCAGGCTCAAAGCTCAGCCTTCTTCTGGATTTGTCCCGCCTCAAGCCTCTAATAGGTCACCTTCCAATACTCACTCCAAGATGTCATGGCTAAAGAATGAACATCCAATCACAAGGAAACAAGGGTTTCCTGTACAAGATGGGGGAAGTGCAGAAGGCACAAAGGTCTTCAGACCTGATCACAGGGGAAAAACTCAGTATAATAACCTTGCTCTATACTCTCTCCTCCTTTAGGCCTTCCCTTTGATGTCTTTTTATACCAATTCCAAAGTAGTTTTTTTTAGTTAGGAATTGGTTGGGGACAGTTGAGGCCACGGGCACTAACAGGTGATCAGCAGGTAAAACCCGCGATCTCCGCCCGAAAATAAGGAGTTTTATATTTTTTTAATTAAGTGTTTTAATACATATACGGGGGTTAGGTATGTATGAACCCGCGTATACACGCGTTTAACTCAGGGCAATGTCGCGTACAGGGAATAAAACACTGTTTTTTAGATTTTGGACCAGGTCTGGAAGGAGGGGTTGCCCTAGGCCATGGGTGTAGCATCACAAACCATAATGGTGATATTTGGAGCTATAACAAGACCACCCTCGCAAATCCCAACGGCCTCCGATGGCGGACGAAAAGAAAGACGAGGGAGCAAGAGATCCTATCAAAATCGTTCTCGATGAAGCCCTTGAGCAACAAAGGAACACGATGATGGAAAACTTTGCTCGAAACGTTGAACGACTACCCAAGGGCGATGCATCTGCTTCAAACAGCTACTCTAGAAATGTCACACCCTTTAAGGTACAAGTTAACTTTGAAATCCCCATAGTCGAGGGTCAGATAGACGTAGATGTCGTAGATAAATGGTTAAATTTGCTAGATGGGTATTTTTCTGTTCATGATTTTTCCAACCAGGAAAATATCACTTTTGCACTTCTCAAAGAAGCCCCCCACGTCAAAGACTGATGGGAAACCTACTGCGACCAGAAGGATGAAAGTAAAAGCTCACTATTTTCAACCGCACCCACTTATAATTCATTCCAGGATGCCATCAAGGAGCAGTACTACCTTATCGAGAGCTATGACGAAAAATACATAAAGTGGACCACGCTGCGACAAGGAAGGGACCACGATGTGCCGGAGTTCACAAATATTTTTCATACCCTTCACACAAAGTTAGGTATCAAGGATTCTGAGCTACATTTGGCACTCAAATATCGTAGCTTCCTACACAGGTACATCCAGGATGAGATGGAGTTCCTGAACATCTCCTCACTCAGCACGGCATACCAATATGTCATCAAGATCGAGCATAAGTTTAAACAAAATAAGCCAGACTTTGGATCTGCGAATCCAAAGAACAAAGGACAACACAAAGGCAGGGTGACCCAAGACAACACGTCGAAGCTGCAAGAAAAGAATAACACCACAAAATAAAAGAAGGACACAAGAAAGCGGAGTGAGTTCCATAAGAACCCCACTTATAACACAAGTGAGTGTCAGACCAAGTAGTCGCTGATGGTCGAGTTGAAGGCTTCAAAATCAGATGCATGTTCTGACCCTGATTCAGAACCTAACAAGGGAAATGAAAAAGGAAAGAAAATCATTGATGTGGAGCCACTGCCATTATTGCCACCACCAAGGTCCAAAAGAATGAGCCCGAAGATCCATAGGAGGGGGAGCATCTTTTCCACTCACAGATGTTGGTGAAGGGTTCGCCGCTGCAATTGACTGTTGACAGTGGGAGCCAAAAGAACCTCATTCCAGCAGAGGTCGTGAAGTGGCTGGGACTACCAACCATGCCACACTCGCAACCATACAACATCGGGTGGCTTCACCAAGGATGAGATCTCTGAGTCTGCCAGCAATGACGCCTTCCCTACAACATCAAGCCCTTCAGAGATGAGGTATTGTGTGATGTTGCACCGCTTGATGTCTGTGATGTATTATTAAGCCAACCATACTTGTGGAAGATACATGTCGTGTATGAGTCAAGGCCTCGTGCTATTATTATTTCTTTGTGTAATACATTATACAGGATATCGGAGGTAGCCCCACCTACCGCCACCTCTTTGATCTCTGCTAAGAAAGGCAGTGAGATCATCTCCCAGACTAGGAAATTTATTTTTTGTCTGGTTCACTCTCAAAGTAAGGGGAATATCATAGTCACATCCATGGCCCCTCGGAAGGGTTCCTCCACACAAAAAAAGCATGTGGATATGGTTATGAAAGAAGATAGGGACATCTTTTCCTCACCCACAAGGGTACTGTTGCACTGTCAAGTCAAGAATTCACCTGATTTGACTTCCAGAGCACCTTTACCCAACGGGCCGATCTATCATCACTCTATTATGGAAAATACCAAGTACAAGCAATGACATGATTAACATCAGGTACCACACAAGTTTCAAGTGGGTGGCAAAGTCTGGTTGCATGTGTAGAAGGAACGCCTTACAAGAGCTCATCAGAAGCTTAGACCACTCCGATATGGTCCTTACACCATTACCAAGGTTGTGGGGATCAATTCTTTGGAGCACTACATTCCCCCATTCCTTTGCTTCCACTGCGTGTTCAATGTGGACCACCCTCAACCATGCTTCCCACCATTACTGGACACATCAGAGGTTGCAAAACAGCACACTAGCAACCAAGTTCAGCAGAAGTTTCCTCATCTCACGGAGGAACTCAACGCAATGGGGACCATTGCTTCCTAAGGGGGGAGGAATGATCCAAGTGGATGTTGGTGGCCACCCGCCTATCCCACTTGGACCCCCACAACTATCTCTTTCAGTTTTTCATTTTCCTTAATTGTACCACAATTTACTATTTTTGGCAGTTTTTCCGGTCCTGAACTTCCGGAGACATTTTGAGGCCCTAAACGACGTTTTTTGGGAAAACGGGGAGCAACATAGTTGAATGGCTAATGTAGCTCACTCAAAATATGTATTCCTTGGATAGATATTTCTAACAAGGTATTGTGTGTGTCAAACGAATATCGTATGCCAAAGTTAGGACCCCGGGAAGTTGATGTACCAATTTACCCAAACGGGGCCCAGAGTTTGGCATTTCATCTCCTAGTCTTAGGTTTTTGGATGTTTAGGATTTTCCATTGTTTCTAAAAAATAAATAGGCCTTCGAGCCTCATTGTAACATAGTTCAGAGGCATGTAGCCACCACATCTCTTCTCAGAGATAAGCTACCATCGCCCTCGCTGGTTTATTTCCATTTCTGTTTGTAAGGGTATTTCAATATTTTACATTAATGAAATGAAGTATTATCTCTGCTCAATCTCTGTATTTATGGTTATATCTATAATTTTTTGCATTCGTGCATAAATCTGGATCAGTGGTATCAGAGTGGTCTACTCTTTCTCTGTTTTTTTTGCACATCCCCAATGAGGTTGGGATATAAGGAGTTAGGGCTTGAACTGGTCGAACCGTCGCAAGACCAACCTCACAAATCTCGATGGTCTCCCATGGCAGATGAAAATAAAAATGAGGGGGAAAGATATCCTATAAAAATCTTGCTCGAAGAAGCCCTCAAGCGTCAAAGGAACGTGATGATGGAAAACTTTGCCCAGATCCTTTAGCAGTTACCCAAGGGTGACGCATCCGCTTTCAACAACTACTCTGGAAACGCCACACCCTTTAAGTTACCAGTTATCTTTCAAATCCCCATATTCGAGGGTCAGATAAACACAAATGTGGTAGATAAATGGTTAAATCTATTAGATGGGTATTTTTTTGTTCATGATTTTTCTAGTTGAGAAAATATCACTTTTGCACTTCTCAAAGCAGCCCCCCACGTCAAAGACTAATGGGAAACCTACTGTGAGAAGAAGGATAAAAGTACGGGCTCACTATTTTCAGCCACACCCACTTGGAATTCACTCCAAGATGCCATCAGGGAGAAGTCCTACCCTGTCAAGAGCTATGAGGAAAAATACATAAATTCGACCACACTGCGGCAAGGGACGAAGATATGCTAGAGTTCACAAATATTTTTCATACCCTTCGCACAAAGTTGGGTATCAAGGATTCTGAGCTGCATTTGGTACTCAAATACTGTGGTTTCCTACACAGGTACATCCAGGACGATATGGAGTTCATGAACATCTCCTCGCTCAGCACGACATACCAATATGTCGTCAAGATCGAGTAGAAGTTTAAACAAAAGAAGCGAGACTTTGGATCTATGAATCTGAAGAACAAAGCATAAATCCAAGGTGGGGTGACCCAAGACAAACCGTCGAAGCTGCAAGAAAATAACAACACCACGAAGTCAAACAAGGACACAAGAAAGTGGTGTGAGCTCCATAAGAGCCCCACTCATAACACAAGTGAGTGTCAGACCAAGCAGTCGTTGGTGGCTGAGTTGAATGCTTCAGAATCAGATGCATGTTCCAAACCTAAGTCAGAACTAGACAAGGGGAATGACAAAGGGAAGCAAATCATTGATGCGGAGCCTAGTGCCATTGTTGCCACCGCAAAGGTCCAAAAGAATGAGCCCAAAGATCCAGAGGAGGGGGAACGTCGTTTCCACTCACAGATGTGGCTAAAGGGTTCACCGCTGCAATTCATTGTTAACAGTGGGAGCCAAAGAAACCTCATTTCAGTAGAGATTGTGAAGCAGCTAGGACTACCGACCATGCCACACCTACAACCATACAGCATTAGGTGGCTTCACCAAGGACGAGATCTCCGAGTCCGCTAGTAGTGTTTCCTTCTCTACAACATCAAGCCCTTCACAGATAAGGTATTGTGTGATGTTGCACCACTTGATTTTTGTGATGTATTATTAGGCCAACCATACTTGTGGAACCGACATGTTGTGTATGAGTCAAGGCCTCATGCTGTTATTATTTTTTGTGTAATAAATTATACAGGATACTAGAGGTAGCCCCAGCTACTGCCACCTCTTTGATCTCTTCTAAGAGAGGCAGTAAGATTATCTCTTAGACTAGGAATTTTATTTTATGTCTGGTTCGCTCTCAAAGTAAGGGGAAGATCATAGCCACATCCATGGCCCCTGGGAAGGGTTCCTCCACGCAGCAGAAGCAGGTGGATACATTCATGAAAGAAGACAGGGACATCTTCTCCTCACCCACAGGGGTATCGTTGCACTATCAAGTCAAGCATTCATCTTATCTGACTTTCGGAGCACCTCTACCCAACAAATTGATATATCACCACTCCATTCTAGAAAATGCCAAGTACAAGTAGCAACATGATCAGCATCGGGTACCACACAAGTTTCAAGTCGGTGACAAAGTCTAGTTGCATCTGCAGAAAGAATGCCTTACAAGAGCCCATAAGAAGCTCAGACCACTCCGATATGGTCCTTACACCATTACTAAGGCTATTGGAAACAATGATTTGGAGCAAAAAATTCCCCCATTCCTTTGCTTTCACTGAGTGTTCAATGTGGTCTACCCTCGACCACCCTTCGCACCATTACTCGACACATCAGAGGTTGTAGAACAGCTGACCAACAATGAAGTTTAGTAGAAGTTTCCTCATCTCATGGAGGAACTTGGGGACGATTTCTTCCTAAGGGGGCAGGAATGATCCAGGTGGATGTTGGTGGCCACCCATCTATCCTACTTGGACCCCCACAACTGTCTCTTTCAGTTTTTTAGTTTCCTTAATTGTAGCACAATTTACTATATTTGGCATTTTTTTGGGGCCTGAACTTCCAGATCCGTTTTGAGGCCCTAAATGACGTTTTTGGGAAAACCGAGAGAAACGTAAGGCATTGACTAATGTTGCACACTCAAAAGTTGTATTCCTCAAATAGATCTTCCTAATGAGGTATTATGCGCGTTAAACGAACATCGTATGCCAAAGTTACGACCCCGGGAAGTTGATGTACCAATTTACCCAAACAAGGCCCATAGTTTGGTGTTTCATCTCCTAGGGTTAGATTTTTGGATGTTTAGATTTTTCCATTGTTTCTCAACAATAAATATGCCTTTGAGCCTCATTGTAACACAACTCAGAGGCATGTCTCCACCAAAGCTCTTCTACAAGATAAACTACCATCGCCCTAGCTGGTTTATTTCCATTTATGTTTGTAAGCATATTTCAATATTTTACATTAATGAAATGAAGTATTACCTCTTCCGCATCTCTATATTTATGGTTATATCTATAATTTGTTGCATTCCTGCATAAATATGTATCAGTGGTATCAGAGCGGTCTGCTCTTTCTCTATTTTTTCTTTGCATATCCCCAATGAGGTTGGGATATAATGCATTAGGGCTTGAATTGGTCAAACCTTTGCAAGAAAAGCCTTGCAAATCTCGATGACCTCCCATGGAGGATGAAAAGAGATATGAGGGGATAGGATATCCTATCAAAATCTTGTTCGAATAATCCCTCGAGTGACAAAGGAATGCGATGATGGAAAATTTTGCCCAGATCCTTCACTGGCTACCCAGAGGCGATGCATCTACTTCCAACAGCTACAATGGAAACTCCATACCCTTTAAGGTACATGTTAACTTTGAAATCCCCATATTCAAGGGTCAGATAGATGCAAATGCCATAGATAAATTGTTAAATCTGCTAGATGGGTATTTTTATGTTTGTCATTTTTCCAGCCGAGAAAAGATCACCTTTGCACTTCTCAAAGCAGCCCCGCACATCAAAGACTAGTGGGAAACCTTCTACGAGCAGAAGGATGAAAGTACGGGCTCAATATTTTCAACCACACCCACTAGGAATTCATTCCAAGATGCCATGAAGGAGCAGTACCACCCTGTCAAGAGCTATGAGGACAAATACATAAAGTGGACCGCGCTGCTACAAAGAAGGGACCAAGATGTGCTGAAGTTCAGAAATATTTTTCATACCCTTCACACAAAGTTGGGTATCAAGGATTTTGAGCTGCATTTGATACTTAAATATCGTGACTGCCTACACAGGTATATCCAGGATGAGATGCAGTTCCTAAACACCTCCTTGCTTAGCTCGGCATACCGATACCCTGTCAAGATCGAGCAGAAGTTTAAACAAAAGAAGCGAGACTTTGGATTTGCAAATTTGAAGAACAAAGGACAAAGCCAAGGCAGGGTGACCCAAGACAACCCGTCGAAGTTGCAAGTAAAGAACAACACCATGAAGTCAAAGAAGGACACAAGAAAGTGGTGTGAGTTCCATAAGAGCCCCACTCATAACACAAGTGAGTGTTGGACCAAGCAATCGCTAGTGGTCGAGTTGAAGGCTTTAGAATCAAATACATGTTTGGACATTGAGTCAGAACCTAACAAGGGGAATGAAAAAGGGAAGCAAATCATTGATGCGGAGCCCAGTGCCACTGATGCCACCTAAAAGGTCTAAAAGAATGAGCCCGAAGATCCAGAGGAGGGGGAGTGCCTTTTCCACTCACAAATGTGTGTGAAGGGTTTGCCGCTGCAATCATTGTTGACAGTGGGATCCAAAAGAACCTCATTTCAGCACAAGTCGTGAAGTAGCTGGGACTACAAACTATTCCACACTCCCAACTATACAGCATTGGATGGCTTCACCAAGGACAAGATCTTTGAGGCCGCGATCTATGTCACCTTCCCTACAACATCAGGCCCTTCACAGATGAGGTATTGTGTGATGTTGCACCGCTTGATGTTTGTGATGTATTATTAGGCCAACCATACTTGTGGAAGCGACATGTTGTGTATGAGTCAAGGCCTCGCAGTGTTATTATTTATTTCTGTAATACACTATACAGGATACCAAAGGTAGCCCCACCTACTGCCACCCCTTTGATCTCTACTAATAAAGAAAGTAAGATCATCTCCCAGACTAGGAAATTTATTTTCTGACTAGTTCACTCTCAAAGTAAGGTGAAGATCATAGCCACATTGGTGGCCCCTGGGAAGGGTTCATCCATGCAGTAGAAGTAGGTGTATACGGTCATGAAAGAAGATAGGGACATCTTCTCCTCACCCACAGGGGTACTGTTGCACTGTCAAGTCAAGCATTCATCCGATCTGACTTTCGGAGCACCTCTACCCAACGGGCCGATCTATGGCCACTCCATTTTGGAAAATTCCAAGTACAAACAGTGACATGATTAGAGTCAGGTACCACACAAGTTTCAAGTGGCTGACAAAGTCTGGCTGCATCTGCAGAAAGAACGCCTTACAAGAGCCCATTAGAAGCTCAGACCACTTCGATATGGTCCTTACACCATTACCAAGGTTGTGGGAAACAATTCTTTGGAGCACAAAATTCCCCCATTCCTTTTCTTGCACTGAGTGTTCAGTGTGGACCACCCTCGACCATGCTTCCCACCATTACTGGACATATAAGAGATTGCAGAATAGCTCACTAGCGACCAAGTTCAGCAGCAGTTTCCTCATCTCATGGAGGAAATCAATGTAATGGGGACCATTGCTTCCTAACGGGGGAGAAATGATCCATATGGATGTTGGTGGCCACCTGCCTATCTCATTTGGACCCCCAAAATTGTCTCTTTCAGTTTTTCAGTTTCCTCAATTGTAGCACAATTTACTATTTTTGGTAGTTTTTCGAGTCCTGAACTTCCACAGCCATTTTGAGGCCCTAGACGGCATTTTTTGGGAAAATTGAGAGCAACAAAGGCAATCATACAATGTTTTTCACTTGAAAGTTTTAGTCCTCGGATAGATATTTCTAACAAGGTATTGTGCACGTCAAACGAAGATTGTATGCCAAGGTTATGACCCTGGGAAGTTGATGTACCAATTTACCCAAACGGGGCCCATAGTTTGGCGTTTCATCTCCTATGGTTAGGTTTTTGGATGTTTAGGGTTTTCCATTGTTTCTCAACAATAGATAGGCCTTCAAGCCTCATTGTAACACAATTCAGAGGCATGTAGCCGCCACATCTCTTCTCAGAGATAAGCTACCATCGCCCTAGCTGGTTTATTTCCATTTTTGTTTGTAAGGATATTTCAGTGTTTTACATTAATGAAATGAAGTATTATCCCTACTAAGTCTTTGTATTTATGGTTATATATGTAATATGTTGTTTTCGTGCATAAATCTGGTTCATGGTATCAGAGCAGTCTTCTCTTTCTTTGTTTTCTCTTTGCATGTCCCCAACAAGGTTGGGATATAAGGAGTTAGGGCTTGAACTGGTCGAACCTTTCCAAGACTAGCCTTGCAAATCCCGATGACCTCCCATGGTGGATGAAAATAAAGACGAGGAGGTAGAAGATCCTATCAAAATCTTTCTCGAAGAAGCCCTTGAGCATCAAAGGAACGCGATGATGGAAAACTTTGTCGAGATCCTTTAGCAGCTACCCAGGGGAAACACATATGCTTCCAACAGATACTCTGGAAATGCCACACCCTTTAAGTTACATGTTGACTTTGAAATCCAAATATTTGATGGTTAGATAGATGCAAATGTAGTAGATAAATGGTTAAATATGCTAGATGGGTATTTTTCTATTCATGATTTTTCGAGCCGGGAAAATATCACTTTTGCTCTTCTCAAAGCAACCCCCCACATCAAAGACTGATGTGAAACCTACTGTGAGCAGAAGGATGAAAGCACAAGCTCACTATTTTCAACTGCACCCACTTGGAATTCATTCCAGGATGCCATCAAGGAGAAGTACTACCCTGTCAAGAGATATGAGAACAAATACATAAAGTGGACTATGTTGTGGCAAGGAAGGGACCAAGATGTGCCAAAGTTCACAAATATTTTTCATACCCTTCGCACAAAGTTGGGTATCAAGGATTCTGAGTTGCATTTGGTACTCAAATACCATGGCTTCCTACATAGGTACATCCAAGACGAGATGAAGTTCCTGAACATCTCCTCGCTCAGCACGACATACCGATATGCCGTCAAGATCAAGCATAAGTTTAAACAAAAGAAGTGAGACTTTGGATCTACGAATCTAAAGAATAAAGGAAAAAGCCAAGGCTGGGTGACCCAAGACAACCCGTTGAAGCCACAAGAAAATAACAACACCACGAAGTCAAATAAGGACACAGGAAAGTGGTGTGAGTTTCATAAGAGCCCCACTCATAACACAAATGAGTGTTGGACCAAGCAGTCACTGGTGGCTAAGTTGAATGCTTCAGAATCATATGCATGTTCCGACCCTTAGTCAGAACTAGACAAGGGAAATGAAAAAGGGAAGAAAACCATTGATGCAGAGCCCAGTGCCACTGTTACCACTGCCAAGGTTCAAAAGATTGAGCCCAAAGATCCAGAGGAGGGGGAACGTCTTTTCCACTCACAGATGTGGCTGAAGGGTTCACCACTGCAATTCATTGTTGATAATGGGAACCAAAAGAACCTCATTTAAGCAGAGGTTGTGAAGTGGCTGGGACTACTAACCATGCTACACCCGCAACCGTATATCATCGGGTGGCTTCACCAAGGACGAGATCTCTGAGTCTGACAGTAGTGCGGCCTTCCCTATAGCATTAAGCCCTTCGCAGATGAGGTATTGTGTGATGTTACATCGTTTGATGTTTGTGATGTATTATTAGGCCAACCATACTTGTGGAAGCAACCTGCTGTGTATGAGTCAAGGCCTCTTGCTGTAATTGTTTCTTTGTGTAATACATTATACAAGATACCGGAGGTAGCCCCACCTACCTCCACCTCTTTGATTTCTGCTAAGAAAGGTAGTAAGATCATCTCCCAGACTAGGAAATTTATTTTTTGTCTGATTCACCCTCAAAGTAAGGGGAAGATCATAGCCATATCCATGGCCCCCAAGAAGGGTTCCTCCGCACAGCAGAAGTAGGTGGATACGGTCATGAAAGAAGAGAGGGACATCTTCTCCTCACCCACAGGGGTACCATTGCACTATCAAGTCAAGCGTTCGATCTGACTTCCGGAGCACCTCTACCCAACGGACCGATCTATCACCACTCCATTCTTGAAAATGCCAAGTACAAGAAGCGACATGATCAGCATCAGGTACCACACAAGTTTCAAGTGGGCGAGAAAGTCTGGTTGCATCTACTGAAAGAATGCCTTGCAAGATCCTATTAGAAGCTCAAACCACTCTGATATGGTCCTTACACCATTACAAAGGTTGTGGGAAACAATTATTTGGAGCATAACATTCCCCCATTCCTTTGCTTGCACTGAGTGTTCAATGTGGACCTCCCTTGACCAAGCTTCCCACCATTACTTGACACATCAAAGGTTGTAGAATAGCTCACCAATGACCAAGTTCAGCGGAAGTTTCCTCATCTCATGGAGGAACTCAACGCAATGGGGATGATTGCTTCCTAAGGGGGGAGGAATGATCTAGGTGGATGTTGGTGGCCACCCACCTATCCCACTTGGACCCCTACAACTGTCTCTTTTAGTTTTTCAGTTTCCATAATTGTAGCACAATTTACTATTTTTGGCATTTTTTCGGGTCCTAAACTTCCAAAGCCATTTTAATGCCTTAAATGTTGTTTTTTGGGAAAACTGTGAGAAACGTAGGGCATAAACCAATGTTGCACACTCAAAAGTTGTATTCCTTGAATAGATCTTTCTAACATGGTATTATGTGTTTCCAATGAAGATAATATGCCAAAGTTACGACCCCAGGAAGTTGTTGTACCAATTTACCCAAATGGGGCCCATAGTTTGGCGTTTCATCTCCTAGGGTTAGGTTTTTGGATGTTTAGGGTTTTCCATTGTTTCTCAACAATAAATAGGCCTTCGAGCCTCATTGTAACATAGATCAGAGACATGTAGCTACCACATCTCTTCTCAGAGATAAGCTACCATTACCCTAGCTAGTTTATTTCCATTTATGTTTGTAAGCATATTTCATATTTTACATTAATGAAATGAAGTATTATCTCTTCTGCATCTTTGTATTTATGGTTATATCTGTAATTTTTTTTGTTCTTGAATAAATCCAGATCACCAGATATATGATCAACATAAAGATAAAGGTAAAGTATGGAAATCATACTTTGATGGGGCCAATTCCAAAGAGGGAAATGGAGCAGTGGTATTGCTAGTATCCCCTGAGAGTAGCTTGATCCCGCTCTCATTTAAGCTAAAATTTGAAGAAACTAACAATGTGGTTGAATATGAAGCACTTCTTCTTAGGCTACAAACAACAAAGAACATGAATATTGAATGCTTAACCGTATATGGAGATTCGGAGCTAGTTGTGAAGCAGATCAGAAATCAGTGCGAGGCTAAGTTCCCCAGATTGAGGACTTACAGGAATGAGATATGGGACTTTATAAATAACTTATTTAAGGCTTTTAATGTCCAATTTCTACCCAGGGAAGGAAACATAATGGATTATTCCCTTTCTATAGCAGCAAGCAACTTCCTTTCTATAGCAGCAAGCAACTTCAAACCTCCTCAAAATCCACTTCTCAGGTATGAGGTGGAGGTCAGGCACAGACCCTCTATACCTAATAATGTTAAGCACTTGGAGGTGTTCAAGGATGACGAAAAAATCAAACACTTTATAGAAGTAGTGGCTGAATTTTCCAGCTCAACTATTGACCAAGAAGAGGAAAAACACGCAGATCAAGGACCAACCTTGTGAGAAGATAGGATGGTTGGACACAGACTCTTACAGCTAAAGGGGAATACTATTCCTAGTGGGCTAGTCCTACTCGAGAGATTATTTAACAAGAATGATGTAGCTTCCAAACCAACTGCTCTAGAGGTGGATGAACAGGTAGAAGATTGTAATATTGGCTTAGAAGATGAACCCTAAATGGTCAGATTATCAAAAGGAATTCCCCTGCAGTGTAAACAAAGGTATTTAAATATCTTCAAAGTCTATAAAGATGTTTTTTCTTGGTCTTATGATGATTTGAAAACATTTGACACTAACATTATAGAGCATAATATTCCTTTAAAAAGTGGAATGACATTGTGTAAGTAGAAGCTCAAACAGATTAATCCTCTCTTACTCCCCTCTATTGAAAATGAGGTGAAAAAGCTTCTACAAGCTAAAATCATAGTGCCTCTAATGTATTCGGAGTGGGTACAAAACTTAGTCCCAATCTGGAAAATGAATGGGGAAATAAGGTTATGTGTAGATTTTCAAAACCTTAAGAGAGCATCGTTGAAAGATAACTACCCACTTCCCAAGACGGACTACATACTGCATAAAGTGGTTGGATCAGCTAGAATGTCCATGATGGATGGGTTCTTAGGTTACAATCAAGTGGCAGTTCACCGAGATTCCAAAAGAAAATGGTGTTCACCACCCCTTGGGGAACTTTCATGTATGGTCATATGCCTTTTGGTCTTATAAACGTAGGAGCCATGTTTCAAAGACTCGTGGATATAGAATGTGTGGGGGAACAAGACAAGTTTGTAGTGGTATATTTGGATGATATCACGGTCTTTTCTAAGATTGATGAAGAACATATCATGAACTTGAAACTCACCTTTGAGAAGTGCAGGAGATATGGGTTGTCATTGAATCAAAAGAAATATCACTTTTCCCTTAGTGAAGGAAAACTGCTAGGACACATAGTGGCATAGGAAGGAGTAAAAATCGGCCCCAAATGAGTAGAGGCCATCAGTCATATTTCGCTATCCAAAAACAAGAAAGAGATCCAAATTTTTTTTGGGAAGAATCAATTTTCTGAGAAGCTTCATATCCAATTATGCAGAAATAGTGAAGGGTATTATAGATATGCTAAAAAAATAAAATGAAGTGAAATGGAGTTTTGTCTCTTGGGAGTCTTTTTCTAGGATCAAAGAATCTTTTGTCAAAGCCCCAATACTAGTTAGCCCTAACTACTCAACACCTTTCTATATATTTTCTTTCGTTTCTCCACATACTGTTGCAGAAATTTTGTTACAAAAAAATAAAGATGGTTATGAACATCCCATTTCCTTCTTCAGCTAAGTCTTGAGGGATGCGAAGTTGAAATACAACATCTTAGAGAAACAGACCTATGCACTAGTCAAAGCTCTAAAGGCATTCAAAGTATATGTATTACAATTAGAAATTACAACATATGTTCCAACAACAACAGTTAAAGATATCCTAGTGTAAGGAGACAGTGAGGGAAAAAGGGGCAGGTGGATCGCTAAGATCCGGGAATATGAATCAAACATAAAACCCACTAAGCTCACAAAAGGCCAGGGACTGTCCAAGATCCTATCAAATTCTAACTGCTAAGATTTGGAGATAAATCTAATAATGGATGAAGGTGAAGTAGAAGTCCAATAAAATGAGGTCAAAACCGCAAAACAAAAAATTTGCGCCAAATATGAAATGTCACCTTGGTATAAAAATATCATCCATTATCTCTTATTCATGAGGTGTCTGCTAGGGATGGATAAGTCTAAATATTGAATGTTGAGACTGCAAGCTCAAAGGTTTATCATATCTAATGGTCAACACCACTGGAAGGACCCTATGGGGATTTTATTGTTGTGATTGGTAGAAGGAGAAACTGGCAGGGCGATTGAAGAATTTCATGGAAGGGTTTGTGAAGGTAATTACAGCTGGAATACCACCACTCACAAAATAATCAAAACTAGGTTCTACTGGCCCAGGCTCTTTGGAGAAGTTCATTCAAAGGTTAGTGCATGTTAGAAGTGCCAAGTATTTGCTGAGAAGAAAAAAATCTCCCCTCTCCCCTTGTTCCCAGTACACGTGGAAGAACCTTTTAGAGAGTGGGGACTAGATTTCATAGGTGAGATAAATTCACCCTCTTGTGGCCAACATAAGTGGATATTAATAGCCATGGATTATTCACGAAGTGGGTAAAGGCCATTCTAGCCCTAAATTCTACTAAGTATGTGGTGATCAAGTTTATGGAGGAAAACCTCTTATCACATTTTGGTTGCCCTACCAAGATCATTACAGACAATGCTCAAGTTCTTAAATCTACTAAATTCATTAGCTTCTATCAGAGGTTTAATATCATAATCAAGCACTCCACTACCTATTATCCTCAAGGGAATGGTTTAGCCGAACCCTAAAATAAAATGGTAGTGAAAGTGTTGAAGAAAACTATCATAGAGAATCAGAGAAACTGGGACACTCAATTGAAGTTCGCTCTCTAGGCTAACCAAGTGACTCCTAAATGATCCAATGGAAAATCTCCCTTCAAGCTATTATATGGTAAGGCAGAAATATGCCCAATTGAATTGGAAATTCTAGTAGAAAATTTGTTATAGGAGGCAAAAGAAGAACCAAATTCCATGACCTGAAGGATAAACCAACTAGTCGAACTCCATGAGAACAAGCAACAGTTAGGGACTAAATTGGAAAACTATCAGCTGAAAATGAAATCTTTTTTGACAAGGAAGCCAAATATTAACCTCTATAGCCAAGTGATTAAGTTCTACGATGGGATGTCAGAAGGGAAGACAAAGGAAAACATGGGAAATTTGACCCACTATGGTTTGGTATTTTCAAAATTTCAGAAGAAAAAGTAAATAATATGTACCTGCTTGAGAATTTGGAAGCAGAATTGTTGGAACTATTGGTAAATGGTCAGTTCCTCAAACTCTAGCTTCGGAATTAAAGGTACCCCCTCTCTCACACATTGTAAAC
>APFE031638386.1:0-13863 GCA_000404065.3 Pinus taeda
AATCTCTTGTTGGACCCTGGGAGGAGCTTGCACAACACCAAGGCTCAGGTTGTAATGGTTCCTTTTTTTTGTTTCCTTAATACAAACAAGTCCATTCTTCTGAATGATTTGTTGTTAATGAATTATTTCATGTACTCCTTGGTTTATGTGATGAATATGCTTTGTTTTATGAAATATTCAGGTGTTATGTAATCGTTTGCTTTGTTAGTGTATGCAGGTCTTAAAGTGAAGGAGGATCTCATCTGGATCAACAAGGCTGGACTGCTACAACAAGCGTTGGACCTAAGGTAAGATTAGAAAACACTTGGATTCTTATAGAATAATGTATGTTTAGAGAAGGATTGCTCTTATTTGGTTTGTTTGTCACTAGAGAGTCTTAGACTCCTAGGAAGGTTAGGTTTGTCCGCAAAAATAACTCTTTCCGCATGACACTACCCATAAGTACATGATGAATATTTATTATGAAGAAACCGGGGTTATGCGGTTGCAACCCATGAAGTGGGTCAAAGGTGTTGAGCAGGTTGGGTTGCTACACATGCTCTGTGCCCCACACTTTCAAAGGTCAATCATCAACATGGTGTGTGCGCGCCAGTTGCTCGTGATATTGCATGATGGGTGCCTAAGGCTTGGGGAGCACATCTTGATAACAGATATACTCATCCATCAAAATACTAAGCTTCCCTATAAAGGGGCGGACCAAGGAGTTTAGAGGGAAAATTGGAGAAAAGGAGTTAGCAAATAAAATGAAGGAAAATTTTGGTCTTGTAAAGAAGTCACATGGATACTCTATCCACACTATTCAGTACAAGGCAATGCAATTTTCCGCCCAAATTATTGCAGGGAAAATTATGCAGAAATATTGCGCTAACGAAGTTTCGACTCCTTTAGTATCATTAGATGCCCAATGCGTAAAGGGAGTACAATATAATTGGGCACATTATTTGTGCAAGTAGTTCCTTGCAAACTATCCCGAAGCATAGGAGGACAAAAACCCATTTCATTATGCATGGCTCCTATTTTCAATTGTCTTAGTAGCATGGATGTTGGCTTAGTGGGACCTGACCCAGGTTTAGAAGTGATTTAGCCAAGCAAATCTTGGTACTATTGCCCCTTTCAGAAATAGTTCGTGGAGCATGGACTGAGGCCTCACCTGAAGTAGTATGGGAGGGTGCTGGAACCAAGTTTCTGCACCCTAGGGATGTCTGATATGCGGTGATAGGGACGTGCTCCAACCTTAGCGCCTAGTGGGTTATGCACACCTGTGGGCGTGTTACGTCATGTGTTACTGCCTTCGCGCAGCTCTAACCACAATGCGACCCATGTTGCTCATCCAAGTCTTACTTAATTAGGTTTTGTTCACTAATTACTGAGAATATTTTCATACATAAACATTCAAACAAGTATTCATCAAGTGCATGCATATAAATAAATAGATAACACTTAATGCATAATATCAGAAATATCGATCCACGACCATATGCATGATATTACGAATCCAACTTATCTTTATTAATGATATTTTCAAGTTCAGTTCAAGTATAGACAGAACTCTACCCTATGCACTCAGCTGCAAGGGTCCACGCACTCAGCTGCAGACTCTACTAGGCCTCTGCGCACTTAGCTACAGAGCCTCTTCCTACTAGTACAACCTAATACACTTCAGATCCACTTCTCTTCTCTTACCATTCCTTTGCATCTATCTACTTACTTATTTCCAAAAACTTTCTTTACACTTAGAGCCTTTCTCTATTTATACAATCCCATGGTCCACAGACCATGGGTAGGCTAACAAAACTTTACATTATTTTACAATTATTAGGGTAAACAACCCTATGACTCATCCTAGAATTTCTCGCTCCACGCTTGTACTTCACAGAGTCTTTACATGACATTAACCAAAACTCGTGCTTTAAGCCCCAAAAACATGTTGTGGGGGGATTCGCTGCCCAACAGGCCCCCAACACAATCATCATGACTCATCTTGAGTCACTGTGTTATGATCCTGGCACAGAGCCCTTCCAACTATGTCTGGATTGTGCGAACGTCCACATCGCATTGCTCTACCGTCTGTTAGATCTGCTCTACTTGCTCGACTGAATACTCACTATCAGGGGAAAATCCCTATTTTAAAGCATGCATTATTTTCATCTATGTGAGCTTTCTTTCAATGTTGGAAATGATGAGGAAGGCCTCATCAATCCAAGGCTAGGTGTGTGCTTTAAGTACTGCCTCTTTCTGGTGCGTTGCATCCACTTGCTCCTTCAATGCCTTCGCCTGTTGTAGCTTTGCGAGCTGTTGGGTTAGGACTACTGTCTGCACCATCCTGCGCACACAATCATATTGCATTGGAAGCTCTTACGTCTCTGTTTCCAAGCATTTTATGGTGGGGCCTTCCTGTAAGGAAGTGAGGACCCTGAAGGATTCTTCCAACATAGTGGTACAGGTCTGCACTGCCTATCCTATTTCCTCCAACCCCTTTTAGATAATGCTAGTGTGTTGTTCCCAAACTTCTAGGGGCATGGATGATTACGTCTTTAATCACAGTTCAACAATCTGAAGGTTGAGATCCAGTTGGATCCTTGTTGCATCCTCCTTTGCCTCGTAGAATCCACTGGCCAATTTGTGGATTCGCACTCCTATTGGTAGGTTTGTCACAATTTCTAGCTCTGGGGAGCTGTGACATGCTTCCTCTACTATCTTCTTCAATTGCTGGTTCTGTGCCAGCACTTCATTGCATTGTAGGCTAAGCTGCTCGATCTTGATTCATTGTTCACTGAGCATTTGCACTGCGCGTCCTTCCCTAGCACGGAGTTTTACTGTCGCTCCATCTTGCAACTGGGATAATATATCCTGCAGAAGGGAAGCCAAGTTTAGGCCAAGTCCCTTGATCCGGCCCACTGCAGCTCTGTCGTCCGTGCTATCTGTGGTCAGTGCTCCTTCCAGCAGCATGACAGTGTTAGCCATTTTGGCCTGTAACAACTTCTCTATTGCTGATGTACCTACGACACCGTAGGTAATGAATGTTCCTTCTTATGCGGACCGCACCTAAAGTCCCTGCAGTTGCGCCCTGAGGGCCCCAAACACAGTTTGTTGCTCCATCATTGCTTCCTGGAGCACTTCCTTCGTGACCTCATGAATGGTTTTGTTGATGTCGTATAGGTCACCCTCTGTTAGTGTAATAGACTCACCATCTAGTTTGGAAGCCTTGGTCTTCTTTCTTGGCCCTGTTCATTCCGTATCACATGACCGTTTTAGTTGTGTACATGTCATTCTTGGGTCTGCGCCTTCCACCATGTCATATATCCCCTATCTTGTGGTCAAGTCCGAGCCTCTTTCCTCTTGCATCATGGTGGCCCCAGTCGCTAGTGCTACTGTTGTTTTCTTGGCCGCTTTGGTTTGTTCTGTAGTGACCTTCGCTGCCTTATGGGAAGCCCTTAACTCCTTGGTGAACTACTCGTTGCACTTCTTTTTTGCTAGCAGCTTAGGAGAATCCTTCTATTTTTGTATTGTTGTCTCATCGCACGTTGCCAAATCTAGGGCATGCCACTCAGGTGGCCATGAGTTAAGCATAGCAAACACAACGTCATCAATCATGATGAAAGGGAGTTTGGTCCAGTTCTGCTCTGCATCCTTTCGTGCCTTGATATACACATTGTGCATATCCACCTTAAAGTCTACAAAGCTCCATAGACTATCATACATCATGGGGGACACGCAGGGCCTTTTGTTGATCCACATCTGAATGCTTGCCTCCATGAGTACCCTAAAGATCTTGGTCTCGTGGATTCTCGTGGTGTCCTTTGTTTCCCAGAGTGACGTGTATTATGCCGCTTCTTGCAAGTCTTGTTCAAGAGGAGGAAACTAACTATCCTCAATCAATCCCCTTGCAACCAACAAGATGGATAAGAGCAACCACGTGTAGTATAAGGTCTTTCCCTACTCCTTGGCCTCCTTGCAGTTTGTCTGAAACTCCTCGCAGAGGAACTGCACCCAATTGAATTGTACCCCTTCTGCGTGTTGTTCGACCAATGTGACAACCATCGATGGTACCTCATTTCCGCGACATTTTCTCATCACTTTTTCTGCTAGCAGCTGGGTGGTTATGCACACCCCTTTGTCTTGAATGCTAGTAATTACGTAGCCCCTCTGCTTTTTCTCCAACTTGTATTTCTTCTTCATGGCCTCTATGAGCACAAAATCTCCACTTTTGTCGGCTATTTCTACGGGGTCCCTTCCTGTACAGGGAAGTCGAGAAATCCTATGAATAAGCTCCACCATGATGGGGATAGGCTCCTCCGGCCACAAGTACCCATCTTGCACCAAACAAAGCAGTTTCCTGATGACAAAGATCGTGATCGGTGTTCGGTGAAAGTGTGGAATCCATAGAAGGTGGAGTAACCCAACCTCTTCCACACCGCGCAACCATTTTCATGGCTCTAGCATTGTTACAAACCCTTACTTGCTCTATTCCATGAATTGGATAGTTTCCAAATGAGGGAACTTTTTTCTTTCCATGAGGTCCCAATCTTCAAATTTCATTGTGGGCATGCGGCCCAGAACTAAACCTTCAAATAGAATTCCCTCAGGGAGGAGTAGGGTTCGGAGTGCACTCTTAATAGCATCCAAATCTTTGGGTATTTTTACTCTTCCTTTCCATGAAGGGACGTACTTGGGCAGTTTTGCTACAGCGCGCACTGGTTGAATATCTTCCTCCATTTCTTCACCCACCTCGATCTCTTCTATGAATGCCCAGAGATCCTCCTCCTCATCATATGTATCAAGATTAATAGACTTTCCCTTGTCTTCCATAGACAATTTACGAAACCGTGGATTCTGCGAAGACATACAGATAGGTCCTGCTATCAGTGGATCCTTCTTGGGCCTCGATGTATGGGGTGATTTTGGAATTTCCGATGTATCCCCCACCGGTGACGTAGGGCTCTATGTGACTCCCTTGGTTGTCGACATTATTCTGTTCAAGATGTCTTGTGTCTCCTTCGGGAACGTCTCAAACACTAAACTTGCTCTCACAGCCTATAAATTCGTAGGGTTCATACTCAATTGATAGTGCAACAACTGAATTCTCAAAATGCTAAGGGTGGTTCAGTGAATAACGACTAGTGATTTATAGGCCCTTTTGAATTCAAATTCAACCATTCCCCCATTATTTGGCTTATTAATGCGAGATTGGCAGTAGATCATCCCCAAATCTAGTTCTGACTTTGTGCCTTAATTTCCCGGAACCCACTCCTTGTTTCCTTAAATTGGATATCTTCTCATGAACAGTGATCCAACGGTCACTTCCCAGCCTACCCGCATGGTAGCGCAGCACCATATGCGCAGGTGCATCCCTTATGGCATACTGATCTAGTGCACGACCTCCTTTTCGTGTAGCTCCCTGACAAACTCTTTTATAGTCTCACGCTCTCTTGCAACTACTTGAAGTGCTGAGACTGTGCTTCCTACGGATAGTCAAGTGGTCGCATCACCTGTGTGAAGCTTCAATTTACCTTCTAGCCCAATCTGTGGGCACTCCTCAATTACCCTCACAACAGTCAGTGCCTCGTGTTATTCCTTGTACGGTGCGCTCCCTTGGTTCTTTTCCTGGTAAGGTGTAGTCGTTGCCATGGTAGCAGAGCCACAAATTCTCGGCGGAAATTTTCTAATGCAATGGTATGGTTGACCATATCTTGTCCTTTCATTCTTAGTTTTGTGGTGCAATCTCCTAGTGTGATTTCAATTTCCAGTTTGTTAATTTCTACATCCATTAAGATGCTTTTCCTCCTCAGTCATACACAATCTTCTTCGATTTTGTGAAGTTTAAGGTTCCCTTGCCAAATGGCTTCCTGACTCTACAGATGTTCATCCTCACGTAGCTACATAATTCCTTCATCCTGGGCCTCGCATATTGTCTCAACTGTGGGAGCTACTACAGGAGGGTTCCTTCCTTTCAAAACTATGGTCTGGACCCTACTCTTCAGCTTCGGAATCGTCTCGAAGCTCAAGTTTTGTACATGGCCTTATAGGCCCATTGGACTGCTGGTACGCATAGGTCCCAATCATATCGTCGTGCCTAGTGAACTTTGCTCAAGATCTTGCATACCTTCTAGAATGCTTCCACGTGGAACATTTGTGGTGTTTGTCGCCTTTCCTACCACTACATCACGTTTCAATTTTCGATCCTAAGTTCAGGTTGTCCGTGTGCATATGTCTGTACCCATCAAGACAGGCGGGCTCGCAAGTTGCTCCACCCTTGCTGACTGACTCTTGTTCAAGGCTAGGGGTTTGCAAACTATAGGTGCATCATCCTTCTACATCTGTGTCAGTCCTCAAAATTGACCTGATGTGTACTCCATCATCGTGTAGGTGTTTCACGCAGTGCCCATTTTAACACATCGAACCATTGATGTTTTAGTATTGCACTTTCAACTTTGCTCAGGAATTCATCCACCGCTATCAATCCATCATATGTCGGCATTCTTGGGTCTCTGTTGTCATGTAATGTAGTGATTTAATCATCATATTGCAATTCAACGTTGTCACCTTGTGTAACTGATTCTTCCAGTGCTCTACTTCTTTGTCTGAATTCAAAGTGCAAGAACTTCCGCGCTCCCATGAGATTCTCCCATCTGTAATTTGATTTACCCAATCCTATTCTTGCATAGTTATCTTGTAAATACAATCCAATTCATCGTCATGCACTGGTTCAGTGTAGCATGCTCCCTTGGCTAGGTCTAGTGGGACTGATACACGTAGTGACTTCTTCTCAAAGATCATCTTCCGCTTCTTCAAGTTGATGAATCCATTCATATCAGTGGCCCAGTCTATTCCTAACAATGCGGGATAGGGATTCTTGTCATCGACAATCTCTATTACTTCAAAATCCATCTATGTGTTCATGCATTCAATATCAACTATAATTTACTCCTTGCAACCTTCCATCGGAAAAAACATCTTTTGGTTCACCATTCATAGCTGAATAGGGGACCATTGTATCCGGGCCTTCCCATGCGTTCCCATGTTTGATCCTGTAGCACATTCATGTCCAAACCCAAATCTAGGATTACCTAATCGATTTCATACTCATCAATCTGCACAGTCAATCTCATTTCCCTTCCGATGCGTAATGCATGCTTCCCTAATTTCTGAACTACACGTAGTTCTGCTGACCCCGTGCACCTGGTGATTAGCTCCTGTAGTCCCTTAACTACCTTGTTGTCGTGCAACAGTTTCATGCATGTCTCTAGAAAGCTAGTAAGCATTGAAGGACCCATTCCTGGCTCTGGTTAATCCCTACTACCTGAAGTGGAGGCCTCCGTGAAGCTCTTCTTAGCTTCCATGAACATCTCCTTTGCATGTTCTAAGTCAAACTTAGGTTCCTTTGCAAGAGCCTTGCAAACCTATGTATCTCCCTCTGGTTGCTTCCCTTTATCCTCTCTCGTGGTTGCACTACTTCTGAGCATCATGTTTACAATCGGGTCTTCTTTGCACGGTTCAGACCTCATCATTTGTATATTGTGTTGGAGGAGGCTAGAATACCCCTTTTTCGCGCATCTATGTGATCAATGTAGGACAATCTATGGTTTCATGATCAAACTAAACACAATATGGACAGGAGATCCTCGTTGGGTTGGTGCAGTCATGGGCATAGTGCTCTAGTCCTCCGCAATTGTAACAAAATAACTGTCTGTGGCCCCTTCCTGGTCCCATTCCTCCTCATCCTCAACCTCGCCCCTAAAATCCAGCGTGCACCATCCCCGCAACTGGGTCGAGGGCTCATGTTTCTGTTTGCATCCTATAGGCTGGGGTCCAATCCATCGTTAGCTTGTAGCTATGACAAGTGCACTCATCGTGGCCTACCGACCTGGAGAAATTACAAAACAATTGCTGCGGAGACTGTGTATACTTCTGTAACAAATGACAATTATTCGTTGTCTTTTTCCCTCCTATCTAACAGATTACACACCACAATGCAGGTGTCACACTCAGCCCTTCCTATGCTTCTGGTGTCAATGGCATTGGCCCTCCTCCTACTAAGTAGTTTGCAAAAACTGGATAGTGATCCTTATCATGGCACTGGCCTTTTCATTTTATGCACCATACCTCCTCACGTGCCTCTGGCTGCGGTGCCCTATCCTACTTCAAACTTTGCATTTCTAGGCATAGATTCTATAGTTGCACATGGATTTGTTGAACTCCCAACCCAGGGTCTTGTATCAGGGTCTCATGCAACCTTATCGCCATTTCCAATGCTTTGGCTTAGGTGGAAAGTTTATGTTGTGACAATGCCATCCTCAAGTGCAGTGTTAGAGATGCCACAAACCATGTGCGATGTTGTGCCTCTGTTAGCGTCATATTGGCCTCACAGATTGTACTCTTTAGTCTTTGGTCCAGATCGCAGGGGGTTCCACTTGGAAGCATCATGATCTCTTTTGACCTGGTGATTGATTTTGTTTCTAACTTTGGTCTGTTGAATTCCCTATTTAGCGTGATCTAGACTTCTGCTATTCCTACGTTCAGGTGGTTGTTAGAGTGCTTGATATACCATGTCAACATGCGAACCTGTAGTGCACTCACCAATGTAGCCTTTTTAATATTGTCATTAGTGAGACCTTTCACTTCCCATACTACCCTTACCACGAACCAAAATTGGTTTGGATCTTCATTCCCTACCCCTTCAGATATTGGTAGTTTGATCACATTTGCCATATTGGATTGTGGATGTCGTGGAGGTGGAGCAGGTGGAGATGGAGGTGAGGGAGGTGAAGCGAGTGGTGGCATGGGTGGAGGTGGTAACTACAAAATATGTTGCCTTATCAAACTGACCGCACTTCTTGGACAAACCTTAGCGAGCTCTTCCTTGCTCTCTCACGAAGGTGAAATTAAGGGTCTGTTTCCTAATTCTTCACTGCTTTTGTAGATCTTTCCGTTCTGCACTGTCCCAAACATTAATGTATTCTCATGACCCTTTTTTCACACAATAGCATCTTAATCCAAGTGTTTAAAGACTTAATATACTTACCACGTGGTCCTTTGAGGAGTTTCATTCTGCTTTATTGGAGCTCATGGTGGTCTACCACAAACTTAGTGATAAATCCCCCTATCATCTGGTCGAGCCAATGGTCCACAAATCATGCGATCTTATATTTTGATGTCCCAAGTCTGCGCACTAATTCCGGAGTCCACACTATTGATTTGTCAAGCTTAAACCTTCCCTTGCTATCAACTAATCTCATGATCCACTCATAAGTTCAAAAGGAAAGGATGCAAAGAAAATTTCATGGATTTCTGTATACACATAGCGATCTAGCCACTTTTTCTCAGATACTTGCGGATTTTTGTTTTCCCGTGTCACAAACTCATGAATTGTCTTGTCCAACCACTCTTCAATTTCCTTGTTTGTTGGGTTCCAGTGGAATGACATTAGACATCCCTTAGGCAAATCCCAGTCCTACCAACAGAGCCATTTGTTGGCTTAGTGGGGCCTGACCTAGGTTCAAAAGTGATTTGGAGTGTTCATCCATTGGAATACTAAGCTTCCCTACAAAGGGGCGAACCTTGCCAAGGAGTTTTGAGGGAAAATTGGAGAAAAAGAGTTAGCAAATAAAACGAAGGCAGAATTTTGTCTTGTAAAGAAGTCGCATGGATACTCTATCTGCACCATTTAGTACAAGTTAGCGCAATTTTCCACCCAAAGTCTTGCAGGAAAAATTATGCAGAAATGTCGTGCTGACGAAGTTCTAGCTCCTTTAGTATCATTGGATGCCCAATGTGCAAAGGGAGTACAATATAATTGGGTGCATTATTTGTGTAAGGAGTTCCTTGTGAACTATCACAAAGTATAGGAGGATAACAACCCATTTCATTATGTTTGGCTCCTATTTTCAACTGTCTTAGTAGCTTGGATGTTGGCTTAGTGGGGCCTGACCCAAGTTCAGAATTGATTTAGCCAAGCAAATCCTGGTACTACTAGGCCTTTCGGAAATAATCCGCAGAGGGCGTGGACTGAGCTCTCACCCGAAGTAGCATGGGAGGGTGTTGGAACCAGGTTTCTGCACCCCACGGATGTCTGATATGCAGTGATAGCGATGCGATCCAACCTTAGCACTTACTGGGCTACATGCACCTATGGGCGCGTTGCGTCCTGTGTTACTGCCTTCACGCAAATCTAAGCACAGCGTGACCTATGTTTCTCATACAAGTCTTCCTTAATTAAGTTTTGTTCGCTAATTACTTAGAATATATTCATGCATAAACATTCAGACAAGTATTTATCAAGTGCACGCATATAAATAAACAGATAACAGTTAATGCATAATATCAAAAATATAGATCCATGACCAGATGCACGATATTCTAAATCCAACTTATCTTTATTGATGATCTTTTCAAGTTTAGTTCAAGTATAGACCCAACTCCACCCTGCAAATTCAGCGGCAGGGGTTTGCACACTCAGCTGTAGAGCCTCTTCCTACTATTACAACCTAATATGCTTCAGATCCACTTCCCTTCTCTAACCATACCTTCACATCTATCTACTTATTTATTTCCAAAAAATTGCTTTACACTTAGAGCCTCGCTCTATTTATATAATCCCATGGTCCGCGGACCATGAGTAGGTCAACACAACTTTACATTATTTTACAATTCTTAGGGTGGACAACCCTATGACTCATCCTAGACTTTCATGCTCCGCGCCTGTACTTCGCAGAGTCTTTACATGACATTGACCAAAACTCAGGCTTTAAGCCCCATAAACATGTTGTGGGGGGATTCGTTGCCCAACAATGGAGATTTTAGTAGGATAGTCAATTTCCTCCTTAGGTAGAAGATTTACCAGAGGTAGTGAAGTTTGCTTCATTGTGGTCGATAGACGATCCAGAGCAGATCAAGGAATCAAAGATCTTCTTGATATTAATGGAAATGGATCTTTTCACGGTAGTCAGTCAATAGCCAAGGTTGTTCCCAACCTTGTTCGAGCAGTTAAGGACCTTTGCGGAGTTCAAGGTTGATTTCCATAATGTATCAATCAAGGAGTGGAAGGACCCTAAAAATATATATGGCACAAGATGCCATACATAGTCTTAGAAACAAATTTGCAGGAGATCATGGGGAGTTGGCCAGCGGAGTGGCAAAAACCCACAGAGCTTCATGTAGGTGCTAGTAAGGGTGAAAAAATCTCTGTTGCACAGTCGACTGTTGTGCACAAGTGTAAAGAGGCAGCCCAAAAGGTAGTGTGAGATCTAGATGAAAAAGAAAAGAAATAAATTATTGTTTCGGAAGCTATGGAAAAAATCACATTGTGAAAGAGCGTGCTGAGGGAGAGCGCACTGGCACAGAGGAAGTTGGACAATAGACTTCCCAGTATACAGATGAGCAAGAGAATTCAGAGAATGATGTCAATTTTGTCAATTTTGGGTTAGTTTAACCAATTTTGTAAAAGATTTTGTAAAGGATGTAAAGTCTCTACGAAATGTGGAAGTGGAGTGCGCGGCTAAGTAAGAGTCAAATGGCTTTATCCCCTTGTTTGGGTAAGTAATAGGCTGGTCTTTTAGACTCACTCATATGCTGTGAGCAATGGTATTGTAATGTACATGCTATATATATTTGAGTCATAGCCAGTTTATAGGGGTAACTAAGTCAAGATAGAAGATTGTTTTGGAAAGTGTTAAGGTAGGAAATATTTGTTTCCTATACTTAGGCGAAACGAGAAGTCTTCTAGAGCTGAGTGCACAAGAGACCTTGGTAAGTCCACAATTGAGTGCTCTTACCCCTGTTATGCAGTAATTTGTCATCGTTGGTCACCGTCCTTGTTACCCCCACTATCACACATTGGAGGAAACATTTACGGACCTATGACCAGTGACACAACTTGAAAACGCTTGCACTCCAATATCCCTGAAGACACCCTTTGAAGATTACCCTTTTTTCATTAGCGCGGGTCCACAGTGTCTAACCCGCGCCAATGGCTCAATTCCTACAAAGAGGGCGTGCCCACAGACGCGCTGTCACAGAACAAAGCCCGCGCCACACAAAATTAGTCATGATTTTTGGCCAACGCGCACTGAAGTGATTTTTCCTCCATTAACTCATGCAGTTCCTGAGGAAAATCCCATGGTACGATCGAGTGTTGGCTTTTCATCCATGACAACTCAGTCCAAAGGCTATTCTGGGACAATACCAAGTCTTCAGTAAGTGTCCAGATACGACGAATACTTTCTCCTCTGCCATCTATAATCACTGTCATCCTACATTGAAAGGGATTTTTTGATTTTTTGGGAAGGCTAGAGTTAGAGTGTTGAATTTTTGAGCTAAAGCGAGCCGAGATTATGTTAGATTGATAGTAAGAGCTGAGAGAGAAGTTATGCTACCGAAATTCTGAGAGAGGAAGTGGCTTTGCAAGGCATGCCAAATGCTGACCCAGTGGAGGAGATTTGCAGCGTCAAGCAAAGCCTTAATTGGTTGTAATTCTTCTCTTCTTTTATTGAATAATGAGCGACTGGTTATTATGGTTCCACTCACATATTCTTCTGGTAATATTTGAGTTATATCCTGCTTGACTGATATATAATTGTATGATATTGGATTTTATGCTTGTTGTGGATTGTTCTTTGTTTGTGCAGGTGTCCATGCGTGGAACGCGAGGATAGTGACCGGCCAAAGCTAGAGGATAGGAGCGACGTTTCTTCCACGACGAATAGCGTTGGATTCGAGGTAGGCCTTTATGACCAACTTTTTGATTATGCAATTAGGAGCTTGCATGCAGCGTGTTTGATTGTTGCTAGACCCCTATCGGGCTAGTGGGATCGCCTCTGTCCGCAGAGGGGATTTACCTTCCACAAAAATTTGGCGACTCCGCTGGGGAAGTCTATTGTTATTTGTGTTTGTATTGTCTGAATTGTAAGTTGTGGATGGAGTCTGAAGAGCGGCCAGGTAGCCTTCGAAACACTTCTGCTATGTGGAAGTGAAGTAGATCAACGCCACTTCAGTCGATCTCCGAGTTGATTTACAAACTGGACAATATCAATCTTGCTTTGCATGTCGTTTTTCTTTCATTTATTTGTCTAAATAACTCTCTTGGTTAGTTTTCTTGCTGTCTTTTTACTTGCTGGCTCTGTCTGGATACCAGAAGCCAAGCCTGAGACCACTTTGTCTATCTTTTTTCCTGGCATTTTCCGCCAGCGCATTTTTTCTTTCCACAGTCGCGCTGGTCGGCGCATGTTGCTCTCTGACAACTCGCGCCAGTCTCTGTTTAGCGCGGGTTGCAGGCATACAGTCGCGCTGCACTGCTCAAGTTTTTGAATAAACTTGTTTGCCAGTTTCTTAAAGTTGGATTTGTCTCTCTCTGTTTCTACACTTTCTGGGAGTCTGTTGGATTGATAATTGGTTGGTGGTTTTTCATCCTTCGGTTGTTTTCCATTGTCTACCGATTTTACATCTTGACCTTTGTGGTTTTTTTTTGTGTTATCGAACCTCCCGTTGGATTGATGATTTACATATCCAGTCTTTTTATTGATTGATTTCTATATTCTTCTGGTGGCTATATGAGTTTTTACACTTCATACTGCAAATATCTCGCTTTTAGCTCACTTGTTTTCCCTGATTTCGTGGTGACTTAGCTTACATAGTTACTTGAAAATATTGACTTTTCTTTGCTTTGTTGGGTTGTTATTTTTGTTTCAAAACTGGCTATAGATTCTTTAGAAGCAATTATCTGATAGTGAATATCTCTTGAGACGCTTTAAGTGCATTATCATATTATTTTTAAAAAAGAAAAGAAAAAGATTTTTTTTGTTTTTCATCAATTAGGCATGTTATGTTAGTTTTTTGCTTTTAAAAGAAGAAAAAGAGAAAAGATTTTTC
>APFE031638389.1:26687-74093 GCA_000404065.3 Pinus taeda
GACCATCCATCAAAATGAGTTCTTATCAAAATTGAGACAGACATTGTCTTCTTAGGGAAATATGGGATCTTTGCATTATCAAAGCAGAGCATATTTGGACCTTTGATATCCAATCATGAAATATGAAACCTATTGGTATAGGTATCCAACACCGGGGTCTTCGAAACTCGTTCAATCTTCACTTGGAGTACAAGTCGATCCATGTGAAAAATGTTCTGAAGTCGAACATGGAAGGACATCACCTTATTACTAGCCAATGATGTAAGCTGTTAACGGGTGCGAGAGGAATCACCAATAATGACAATGACCCTCAAGGTATTACAGTACAATTCACGTGGTTTTAAAAGGGACCTGGCGTCGAACACCACGTAAAATCTATCGGTCGAAGGCCATTGATGTAAACCTGTCGCCGAAAGTGAGAAACTTGCCATTGAGGCATGCAAGCTTCATAGTACTGAAAGGGGGGTTGTTCCTAAGTCAACTTCTTGGATAATGAGCTGATGTCGACAAGAAGTGACTCATCGTAGGAGGGCCTTAATGAATCCCACGTCTATGACACGGAATGAAGAAAATCATTTTGGAGGTGAAAACGATCTGATGATACAGGGTTCAAGGTGGCGATCATGAAAGAATGGAGCGTGAATGTATTGCAACGGATGAGACAGAAGTGAATTCTCTGAGCGACTTCTCTTGAACATATCGGCAACACTGATGATGGATTGGTAGCATTAACCCCAAAGATGGATGGTGTGATGGACCAATGGTGATATGACCAGTGAATGAAACAACCCAACCCGACTCGGATGCGGAGAGAAAGTGTCATGTTCAAGAGCGACTTGCTACCAATAAAGTTTCTTCAAGTTTTCTTCCCAATTTTCCTCAGTCATTGCTGACCAGTACCTCTTTATTTTTATCAAGCTTGAGGAGGATAACATATGCTTATTCTATAATTTTCCCTTTGAGCAAACCTATTGCTATGTTTTAACGAGCCTAGCGACAATGAAACTTGTTCTTATCTCTATGAACAAGTTTGTCGCTATTGGTTTTAACGAGTTTAATGACAAAGACAACTTGGTCCTTTTTCAATTTTAGAGAGTCTGAAAAGGGATGAAAAGAAAAGTCCAGTAATCCTTTTTCGTCATATAGTCCCTTAAGTCTGAAAAAGTATAAAATAATACGAAAGGGATGAATTTTCAATAGTTTTAAGAAGCCGAACAAGACAAGCGCTTGATCTTTTTGTGTAATAATCCCTCAGGTCCGAAAAGATTAAAATCTAGAGGAGGGATAGCACTTCCGATAGCTTTAATGAGCTGGAGAGGCCAATTGCTCGACACTCTTTTCATATTTTACGAGTTAGATGAAAAGAGCTTAAAGGAGACTTGTTTTTGAGGAACGAGTGATATTTTCGGGTAGCAGCTGATTCCAGGTAAGGTTTGGAATTTTCTAGTCACGGCAGTGTCACAAGGATGGCTAAAAGAATCACTCATCGCAACTGTTCCTAAAAAGGGGTAAACAATCAAATGGAGGTGTATGATCGGCTAAAACAGAAATGAGGTGATGATGGGAACATGACCAAGGCTCAAAAGTTGATGATAATGCATTTGCAATGGTTATTTATCGGAGGTTGGTTCATTTTTTAATGAGCTTAAACTTTGGGGGAACATTTGCTCATCACTTAGGTTTAATTTTTAACGAGCTTGAACTTTGCATAAACACTGCTCATGCCAGTCGTATAATAAGGATGTCTCATCGATAGGTTCAATTTTTAAGGAGCTTTCACCATTCGAAACTATGCTCCGTATCTTTCTTTATGTAAGATAGGAACAACCAATCCTACGAATTTAAAGGGTTGAGAATCTAAAAACTAAGAAAATAAATGGTCGCTCTTCACTTGCATGCAAAAAGGTTTGCATGCTCCCAGGTGTAGTGAAATAGAGTTTCCAGGCTATCATATAGAAGTTCTCACATTTGCAAGATAGTTTCCATCCACGTAGCAGACAGAAACACTTCCCCAGCTTAGTCCATTTGGACAAAGGTGATTCTAGCTCCAACCACTTAACCTTGACAAGGGAATCTTATTCTGGTCTAATCCTATTTTCCTAAACAGATAGGTGTCAAACTAGTCATATATCTTTCGCGGAAACCTACCCTATACCCAAAGTTTCCCTGCCGAAGCAGACGAGGGTGCATGCCCCCTGGGTTTCAGTCATGGCCACCAAATTACTCACACTCTTCAGGTGGACGGACTAGAGATTGATGAGACATTCCTTGCATGAAAACACCAGTTACGGATGGCATTTGACTATTAGCTATGTGTGAGACAGGGAATGAAAGCTGGTCTATGAGCTGGACCACTCGGCCTTCATGCGGAAAACACATTACTCGAAAGAGTGAGGAGACAATGGCTCCCATGCTATAAATATAGTCACGCCCAAGGAGCATATTATAATCTAAAGGTCCTTGGACTACCATTACATTCAGATACATGGTTTTCCCTCTCAAAGTTATAGGAAAACTTGGAAGGATCCCTAACGGTCGACTGGTTCCTTTTTCAAAGCCTGTTAGATTTCGCATCTCAGGCAGAAGCGATGGTGAACCAAGCCCTTTCCAAGCAGTTGAGGAAATGATACTCACAGAAGCCCCTTCATCTATGATGGTACCGACCATGACCATTCTGTAAGCTTGTACAATGATTCGAAATGGTACATTAGACAGTAGATGGGTTCTACCTAGTAGATTCCAATCGAAGGAAATGACTAGGTTGCTTGGAGGTGGGACCGAATAAATGACCAGATATGACCCTGATGAACTTTCTTCTTACGGTAAAGGAACGGGTAAATTGCCCCCATGTTCATCGGAGTCTGTGTTTACGCAAATAATCTGAACGGTGTTGTTCTCATTCTCTTCGGTGGTTGTATCATCTGAAGATGGACCTTCCGAAGACAAGACTGGGTCGACTGCCACCTCGACCTTTTGACTTTCATCTGGTGTGGATTCAGAGGGTTTATCTTCAATGATAGATGCTTTGACCAACCACAAAGTTGTGTCAGTCAGATTTTCAACTAGCGATGGACTCAGCAAGAGTTTCTTGTACCCAAGAGGAAGCCATAGCGGTGAAGCAGGATGGTTATCCAAGACTATCTTAGCTTCGTTTAGGAAGGGACAATGGTGGACAACATGATTGCCTTCACACAGTTTGCAAGGAAATTTACGTTTTCCTTTCTGTCCAAAGACTTCATTTTCACTAGTTGACGGTGTACTCTCAACATGATCGTGAGAGGTTGACGACACCGGATTGTGAAAATGAGGAGACCAGTCCCTTAAGATTTGAGGGATGCAAGGACAATCTTGATGATAATGGTCCCCTTTGAAAATGACACATGGAGATTTGGGTTTGGATGGTGCAGTGTGTGTATTTTCGCTAGATGATGCATGGTTGCCCCATTTTGCCTTTGGCTCCTTCTTTTTCTTCTCCTTCTCCTTCCCTTTCTTCTTCTTCTTAGTTACTTGGTTTTTAGCTTTACCAGCTTTACCAAGCAAAGAGGAAGGGGGGGAGGGAGAAACAAGCAAAGCAGAAGGTTGGGGGATAACTCTAGTATCATCTAGTTGCTGACTTGATTGCTCAGGAATTGCGGTGGTTTGAAGGACGGAGGTCTAGAAGAGCCATATTGGCAAGCCAATTGTTAGTCCTAGGAGGGACAATGTGGCCATATGAGGTGCACCAACATCTCCCCAAGAGGAGGAAGGACTAGGATTTCCCCCAAGGGGAAATCCTTGGTTGGTGGACTCCATTTTCTCAACCTAAGACCAATGAGGGAATAGTGACATTATTCTGATTAAAATAAATTTTATGACGCTTTGACACAACTTGCTTTTTCAATTTTTGAAAGTCAAGAAAAAGCTAAAGATGACTCTAGTCGCCTTTGATTTTCAATGAGCCTAAAGTGACAAGTGCTCAGATGGACCTTTTCCTCTAAGGAGTCTAAAAGGAATGAAAGGGACTACTCTGGAAGTCTAGACAGAGGGATTATCAAAACAATCGCAAAACTACAGAATACTTTTTACAGTACGGCAGTCAATCTTCCCGAATGTTGTGTTCAGTGCATTGCGATCGATAGGGCGACAGACATGGCTTCCTAAGGATAAAGGATATAGCCTATTGTGGTCTCCCAATATATACTTGACGATACGAGGGAGCACAAGTCCGTACTGGCACCTGTCAATCACCCAACCTACAATGAAAGCAATAGTTATCAGGCTTTACGACGTCGAAATACATCTATCCTAGACTTCTAAATGTTGTGTGTTAGGTTCCAAAGCGTTTTTATGTTCATTGAATTTATTTTACAGTTGATCCTTCTTAAGAAGTTTTCCTTTCAGGTTCACCGCGTGATGTAGATATACAATTCCTAAAATGTAATCTAAGATGATAAACAATCGTTTAATCTTCTTTTTGCAATGAAAATCCTAGCTACTAAGGAAAGAGAAGCGAGATTCTTTCAACATAGAGCAGAGAGCACACACTAGATGCACTGTCCTAAATCAAAATCAACAAGCAGTCTAAATGCAAATGCACATGCATGTATTTGTTTTTGCTTTCTTAATGTGTGAATGACAAAAAGAATGCTAAGTACAAATCTGAATCGTTTCAAGTGACAGTACTAATGATTTTCTCTTCAAAAGACAAAAGGAAGATAATGATGACCCTTTGTGATTTTGAATTGAAAACTACTTTCGACACTTGAAAAACTATTAATTCAAATCAAATACAAGAGTAGCAGTGTAATCGACCATCAAGAATAGTAGGATTCTTTTCTTTGACTGAAAACAACACTTGCGACACTTCCAAATCAAAAGACGACAGTTTGATTACGCTACTTCTTTGTAAAGGAGAACCGTAAATGGTGAAAAATACATAAAAAAAATTACAGTTCATTTTACAATGGAGGCTGATTAATGTAAAGGAAGGGAGTTTCCACAGTGGTATACTGATCATAGATAGAAAAACTCCTGAATAAAGCTGAAGAGAGTGAAAAAAAACCAAAATCTAGAAGCAGAAAAAGTCTTATGTGATCATCGCACCTGTAACACAGGGAAAGAGCGATGCATCCCACTTACTACACACAGGAGGTGCGATGCATCTAGATTCCCAAGAGAAGAAGGTGCGATGATCTAGGGATGAGACTTCAACTTGGTTCTTGGTCACAGTTTGTAGCTTAATTCAGGGATTTAGGCCGAGCTAATGATAGTCAGTAAATGAAAATCACAAGGGCTGATCTAATGAGGCTACTTGAGCCACCACTAGGGAAATTAGGATGTTTGCAAATCATTTTTTTAGTTTATAAACAAAACCCGGAGATAGACTGAAGCAGCATTGATCTACTTTGCACTTGCATAGCAAATGCAGTTTGAAGGCTAACTGGATTGACTTCAGGCTCCATCTGTAGCTTATAAATCAAACAAATGTAGACAAGAAAACAAGCTATTCGCTCCCTAGTGGAGTTTCCATTTTGTTATCGGGAAATCTAGTGTCCATGCAGAGCTGCTAGTCCCACTAAGACATGTAGCTATCTTAGAAACAAACAAACTAAAATTACTTTCGTTTTCCTTTATGAGAAGTAGATAGGAGAGGAGCAAAGAATACCAGCCTCAATCTTTTGCTTGGTTCTTCGCTTGTTCCTTCTCCCCTTTGATGGATCTTTGCCACTCCTTCCTTGATTACTCCACTTCAAAGAGTACCTGTAAAGTCAAAGCAGCACAATACCTTCAAAGTACAGAGATCTACAATCATAAATAATATAGGACCAGATATATATTGACCACACAAATGCATATATCATCAAACATACAAGAATGTGGAGGAAAACTTGAATAGCTTTATTGATATAAAGATTAGAAGAGAGGATTACAACCCACTGATCTGACCCAACGTCATCCTCCCAGCATGAAAGCCCTTCTTCACCTCATGTAAAACTTAGATCACCCAACACTATGATGTTCAACCAGGAAACCAACAACACTTCCTTACAAGATGCAAAATTCTAGCCCCTGGATCTCTAGGATGAGGGATCCATATATAGATGATTGCAGGGGGGTGAGTCAACTTCTAGGATTTTGATTAGTGTCTTCTCTCTGATAGTTCTTTGTTCCACTTGGAGATTCATGATCTCTTACTCATCCCTGGGAAAATTCAGAGAGGCAAGTGTCACACGATAAGTTTCTGGAAGATTCCATGATCATCCACCTTGCAAACTATCTCTACCATTTGTCTACTCTCACCCATCGTACCCTACAGAAGGGCTTTTTAGTATGCATTGCACTTTTTTCATGTGGCAGGTGAGATGCATCACACCCTTTGCACTGCGCAGTCTGTATGGTCTAGTTTTGACCAGTTCCGAGTAGTTTTCCATGGAGAACTTCTGGGAGATGATGTAATCAACTAACCTTGTTCCTTTAGGGTATGAAACAACACTTTTAGGGACTCAGAATCCCTTATTTTATGGACATATATGATTGGGGTTGTAGTGCCCAAATATGTCTATAACAGTAGGGACTGTGTATTTCACCCAAGGGAGTGCTTAAGTTATGACGATCAAAGAATCAAACAATACTTTTGGAATGGTTAAACTAACTTTTCATGAAACAAGGTCCATATAGAGAGTTGGAGTTCTTCCAATGTGTCACAAATGTTGTAGTGGCTACAACCACCCTCCAAAATTTGGCATGCATGAAAATTTTTAGAGCCTACCATGGATCCTATGAACAAATCGTTCCTTGGTCATTTATTGGTATGCTGATGATCTCAAGCCCCCTCCTTGATGTTAAGATTTTTTTCACGTTCTCATATTTATGTGGTATGTGTCAACTTTGGGCACTAGGATTATGGTTTTTCATTCAAAGGGAATCTTTTTCTGCTTCAAGGGGAAATCTTGTGCGTATGGGTTGTTCTCATTACATAGACATGTTTCACACTCACTTCACGCACTCTTGTCACAAAGCTTGTTGCATCAAGAAGAGTATGTACTTTATCATCTAGATGGTTTATGTTGTATCACTAATTGTTGAAGTGTGTGATCATAGTCAAGTCCTATCATTGTTACATCAATTTCACTGATCTTGCACTTAGCCAGTTTCCTGAGCAACCTAGCCTCATCCAACTTTCTGGAACTACACATTTTTCTTCTGCAACCTTCAAGATTTTTCACTTGCCTGTTGGAACTATGCAATGCACATAGACCCAGCCTCCCTTGGCATCCAAAACTGTGCAATGGTTTCCTCCAGTGTCCTTCCCCAGCTAGAACCCACTGTCTTTAGAAACTGCGTAGTGTTGTCCCTCAACTGTCGAACCAACACTACTCTCTAGAAATGTGCAGAATAGTCAAGAAGCCAAGATTTCTCTCTAGAAATGCACGGAGTAGTAAGGAAACCAGCACTACTCTCCAGAAATGCACAGAGTATTCCAGTTACCCTACATTCAGAAACTGCGTTGAGGTGTCCTCCCAGGACCCCATCTCGCTATAGTTTCCTACCATTAGAAAATGTGCAATATCGTCCCTCAGCTGTTCACACTACATTGCACTCAGAAACTACGCAGGGGTGTCCTCCCAGGACCCCATCCCACAATAGTGTATTGCATCTCAAAATTGTGTAATGTTGTCCTAACTGGCTAGCAACGTTATTCCCAAAAATTGCATAGAGCAGGAAACCCAACCCTGCTCTGGAAAATTGCGCAGATCATCCTAGCTGCATTCACTATCTTCTAAATCTACATAGATCTATCTCTCAATGATTACAAGAAAAGATGACTTGCTAGATCACTCTCAAGGAGTTGAGGAGAAGGAACAAGAAACTAGGTTATGATAAAAGATTGGGACCTCAAGCAAACTTCGCCGAATGCATGATCATCTCGAGGGTAAGAATGGTAGGTAAAGAATATCTTTTGAAGTACATCTCTTAGTGTAGATTGAAGGAATACTTGGCATTTTCATATCATTCCATCTTCGATAACATGTATGTTTACAAGCAAAAAGTCATTTCATGTGTTTCTTCTACTTGTCTTGCTTCCTTTTTGCTTGTTTGACCAACTATCATCTTTGGCATGTTGATCACTATGTCATGCTTGCAACCTCATTCTGGTAATGTTGAAATTTTGTCTTTGTGTGCATGATTTGTTTTCACTCTGTTGACATCGGTCACACTCATACACAAAGTTGTAAACACTATTGTGCAAGTGTTGTCACAGTCGTTCGAAGAAATATCTCAACTATCACACTTGTCGCTCTTAACCTTTGAGTCAGTCTCACTCAGCACGTGTTTGTCTTGTTGGTTTGAGGTGTCTTGCCATCAAGTCATGCTAAGTGTGTGATCATAATGTCATGTACGCACAAGTTCACTTTCTTTCGCACTCAATGATTTCTCATAAAAATCTAACGACCAAACAACCCTCCTTCAACCAGACCCTGATCTCAGTGACCTTGCGCTACTTCCCAAAACTGCGTAGAGCTTGAGGGTGTCCTCCAGGAAGCTTGCACTATGTAATTCCATAAATGAGCCTGCTGATTGTCTCCTAGAATTGCGTAGAAATTGTCCTAGAACCCGATCCAGTCTGCACTTCCTGCAAGATCGCCCGTCAAGCCTCCCATTGGTCAACTAGAAAAATGACTTGAGTTGTGACCCAGGGCTACACTGATCTCCAAAACTACACAAAAATTTTCCAACCTTACCGCCTTGCACTACCTGCAGAAACTACGCATACATGTGGGACAGGCCTCTATTGCATGTCACTACACTGTCCCAGGAAATTGCACAACTCTGATAGGCAAGATTCCATGTTGGCCTGTCATTGGCAAGGTTAATCCTCTCGGAAGACAGAGATAATCCCTCTAGCCCAATGAGTGGGTCTAGCAACTGAAGTGACAATCAACTAGACATCTTCCTATGTTATAATTGAAAAGTAGAATGAAAGGGGTGGCCTACCTCGTTTTGATGCTATTCTGATTTCCTTCGTTGAGGGCCTTGAATTTCTTGTGTCATAGGCTTGTTCCTACTTCTCTTGGTGTTTATGTACTTGTAGAAGTGATCAAGAGACAACAAAGTATGCCAAAACCAATAGAAAATCCAATAACAACCTACTTAACTGATCAAGGAATGTCAAGCTAAATAATACATGAACATATTATTTTGGGAAGATGAACCAACAATTCTATATTATCAAGAAATAAAGGGAAGCTTAAAACTAAAGCCTTGATGTTGAAAGGCTCTCCTTGAGTGGTAATCCAAGTCCAAGCCAAGAAACTCTCCAAGCACTCCTTCTCCAAGTCTAATGAATAGCCTCTAGGCACAAGCTTAGCATAAGGGTGAAAATAAACATAGACGAACCATTTGGGAATGGAAGAAGAGGATTTTATAGGCTGGGAGAGGGAGTTAGGACTTCTCCAAAGATAGGATTAGGCCCACATCTCAAGGAGGTAGCTCATAGGGATAAGACAAAGAGGTCAAATTGGGATGATTTGACCTTATCTATGCTAAACCACCTCTAGCTTGCCGCTCTGGAAGCTTCTAGATCATGAAGCTTTTGATATCCTTTAGTAAAATTACCTTTTTAGGATCATCACAGGTATGCAAGGGAACACGGTGATGCCATCGCAGGTCAAACACACTTTAACAGGCAACCATAGCTATTTTAAGCCTGATAAGAGTGATGACCCTCATTTTAGGGTTTTAAGAGCTATTTCTTCAAGGAAATCTCAAGGCATTTTCCAAACCAAGTCTTAGGAGGGATCTGAGCTGTATATATGGATGAGTATACTTTATAATGGTCATGTTTCAAGAACTTCAAGTTATATCACAGGGAAGTGTAGGAGGCATGACAAAATACTGTGTAACAGATTCCCCGTAAAACATGAAAGTAGAATGAGGAGTGATGGTAGAGATTCTTTACGAGTTCTTGTAAGGACGAGGACATGAACTATCAGGAGACCTAGAAATCAAGGATGCATATACATATACATATCTGAGATGAAGACATGAATCCATGACATGGGCGTAGCCATCCAAATGATGAAGACTATATGAAAATATCCATGGTATGGGCACAACCAGCTAGATAATGAGGATCAAATTAAATATAAAGTCTCACGGTATGGTCACAGCCATCTGTATAGTAGAAACATGTGTAAAATCATGAATGATATATAAGTCCATGCAGCCTGAGTCATAACAGACAAGACTCAGGGTCTTGTGCTCCATCGTAACCTGATCAACGTACGAATCCTAATATGCGAATAAATGTATTGAAGTCAAACATGCCAGAAAACCACCTGATTACCAACCAAGGGTGTGGACCATTAACAGGTACAAGAGAAACCACCAATAATAACATTGGCTCTCAAGGTACAATAGTACAATCCGTGAATGTGATAATAAAGCTGTGGTTGAACAATCATGGAATCACCTGATCAAAAGCCAATAATGAAGACTCGTCGTCGGATGTGAAGAACTGGCCATTAGGTCATGCCATCTCTAATGTACTGAAAGGGAGTTTCTAAGTCATCTTCCTGGATAATGAGTTGAATTCAACAGGAAGTGACCCGTCAAAGGAGGGGAATGATGAATCCCCCATTGATGTAGGAGCATGACGCTTGAAGACAAAAGGCTTCATTTTTATTCCAAAAATCCAAAAAAAAATTACAAGCAAAGGAGTGGGGTCCTTTAGTTGTCATTTTAGAAAGTTTTCTAGATAGGATTTGAGCTAGAATATAGTTATTTGAATGATTTTGTAATTAATCCAAGTAGTTCAGACTTAGTTGAGATTCTCAGGGAGAATATCATGTAGTTTAGGTATTTATCTAGGATTAGATAGATTCGATCCATTGATTGAGGATTGGATTGTTGAATGTAAGGTATTTATGTAAGTTTTGAACTATTGTAAGGGGATTTGGCTGGATTTGGCTATAGAAAACTAGACTATAAAAAAATTTGAAATATCTTTGTGTCTTTATGCATTCTGCGTATGAATGGTCAATCCCATAGGTTCGAATCCCTTCAAAATATCTCTAAGTGTGTTGTTTTCCAGTTCGGCTCTTGGAATTAGATTATGTAATTGTTGGGTTGTGTTATATTCTTTCCACGACTAGCCCATGTAGTTAACTGGGGGGTTTGAGGGGGCACAGGGTCTCCCCTTCGTTGCGCTAATTACGTAGTCGGGGGGTCACAAGGGGTTTGAGGGGTGCAGGTAACCCCCCTCTATGGGTTCTGGGGCAACGCCTCAGAAAATTTTGTTTTTTGGACCCTATATTAGGTTGGGTGGACCTACCTATGGTTTTGTTCATGATTTTCGCACATGGTTTTGGATGTGATGGTTTTCGATCATTGGTATTGGATGCTTCGACATGTATAAATATATATTGTAACATTGAAAGGAACATAATGAAAAATCAAGCTGGTAGTTCCAGTTTTGGGATCCAGGGGAAAATATATGGGTATATGTGTTTTGTGTGATATGCTCTTGCATTGTTTATTTTCTGTGTTTTAGAATTCATATGCAGGTAATTTATGTATGGATTTAAAACCTACATTTGGTATCAGAGCCTTTTTTGGCTTCAAGGGGATGCCTTTGTTGCTAAAGGGTTTCGCTTGGGCCCCTGGTAGACCCTGTTTAGTGGGATATCTACGAGATCGATTTTGGTGGTGAAAGAAGATGGCGAGCAGTGGAAAGATAGAGACGGAGAAATTTTGTGGTCAGAGTTTTGAGTTGTGGAAACTCAAGATGGAGGATATGTTGGTGGATAAATATCAGTGGATCATGGTAGATCTGACTACTAAACCAACGGGAGTTTCCAATGAAGAATGGAAGAAGTTGGATCAGAAGTCAAAGAGAACAATACAATTGTGTGTCTCAGATTCAGTATTGTTGAATGTATCAGGGGAAGCTACGGTGAAGACTTTGTGGGAAAAGTTAGGGACTTTGTACCAATCTAAATCTCTGGTGAATAAACTGTTCCTACAAAAAAATATGTATAACCTGAGGATGAAAGATGAAGACTCGGTGATAGAGCATCTGAATGCATTTAATACTGTGGTAAGTCAGTTATTATCTGTTGATATTAAAATTTCAGATGAAGATAAGTACATTAGTTTGTTGTGTTCTCTACCAAATTCGTGGGTTAGTCTGGTTATTGCAATAGGTAGCAATACAACTACCTTGTGGTTTGATGAAATAGTCTCATCGTTGCTGATAGAGGAGATGAGACGGAAAAATATGGAGAGCCATAATGGTGGTGCCTTATCTATACAAGGACAGTCCTAGAACAGAAACAAAAATAAGTCATTGATTGGGAGGTCTAAATCTAGAGGGAGATCTAAATCTCGAGGAAATCCTATAAAGTTAGTGTGCTAGAAATGCAGAAAGGAAGGGAACTACAAAAGGGACTGTAAATCTAAATCTCTTGATAAAGGAAAGAGATATGATGATGCTCCTTCTAGATAGGTGAAAACCACCTCAAATGAAGGTGGGGATGTGTACTTGGCTTCTTCAAGTACACATGTAGATCATGAGGCATGGTTGATTGACTCAGGTGCATCCTTTCACTTCACTCCCCATAGAGAGTGGTTCTACGAGTATGAGAAATATGATGGTGGTGATGTCTTCTTGGGGGATGACAGGAAGGCTAACATTGTTGGTCGCAGAAAATTAAAGTTGAAGTTGCAAGATGGAAGGGTTAGAACACTTTTGGGTGTTCTACATATTCCTGCATTGGCTAGAAATTTGATTTCCATAAGCAAGTTGGATGATGCAGGGGTAAAAACAGTGTTCGAGAAGGATACTTGCAATATGGTTTAGGGAGCATTGGTATTCATGCAGGAAGTTTAGATTGGAAATCTATACAAGCTGCAAGGTATCATTGTTATTGATGGGTGCAACAATTCTGTGGTTCCTGAAGGTGGAGCAGAAAATCTAGTGGTCTCTGGAGAGAAGACCATGTTGTGGCATCAAAGGCTTGAACATATTGGAGAGAAGGGCCTTTGAATAGTTCATGGTAAAGGTATGGTAGAAGGTATGAGTAACATTTCTTTGGATTTTGATTTATGTGAAAATTGTGTATATGGGAAGCAGAATCGGGTGAGTTTCACCCCTAGTGGTAAGAGGATGAAACATATATTAGAACTTGTGCACAGTGATGCGTTTGGACCTGTGAAGGTTCCATCACTAGGTAAGTCTATGTACTATGTATCATTTATACATGACTTCTCAAGGAATACATGGATATATTTCCTTAAGAATAAATCTAAAGTCTTTGACGGGTTTAAAGAATTTAAGGCTTTGGCAGAAAACTAGACAGAGAAGAAGATAAAGGTGTTGAGGATAGATAACAATGGAGAATTTTGCAGTAAGGAATTTGAAGAATTTTGTAAGAAGTGTGGTATAGCACGGCAAAAGACTACTCCATACACACTTGAGCAAAATGGAGTTGTAGAAAGAATGGACAAGACATTTATGGAAGGGGCAAGAAGCATGCTCAATGGTGTCATGTTAGGACATGAATTTTGGGTAGAGGCAGTGGAGACAACATGTTACCTGGTCAACAGATCACCTTCATCAGCGTTGGAGGATAAGAATCCACAAGAGGCATGGACGGGTAAGAAACCCTCTCTTTCACATATGAGGGTATTTGGATGTGATCCATATGTACATGTTCTAAAGGAGAAACGAACCAAATTGGATAGTAAATCTGAAAAGTGCATCTTTATTGGGTATAAGGATGGTCTAAAGGGTTATAAGATTTGGAACCCAGTAACAAGGAAGGTTGTGTACAATCGAGATGTGGTGTTGAGAGAGGTAAAAGATGTTATTAAACATGAAGTCCAACCAAAGGAACCTAAGAAGATAAATTTTGAGCTTAAGGAGGAAGAATCAGCCTCTACAACAGAGGAGGAATCAGAAGATGAAGAGCCACAAACTCCGGGTGTGAGAAGATTAGTTCGAGAAAGAAGGCAGCCAGAAAGGTATAGACCATTTGCTTTCTGTTCAAATTTTTCTTTATCTATTACTGACAATGATCCCAGAACTGTGAAGGAAGCAGTAGATTCAGAGGATGGCAAACTATAGAAAGAGACCATGGTTGATGAAATGGCATCTTTGCACAAAAATGAGGCTTGGGATCTGGTGGAGTTGTCGGCTAGAAGGAAACCCATTGGCAACAAATGGGTGTTCAAGAAGAAGACAGATGTAGAAGGAAAGGTGGAGAAATACAAACCTCAGTTGGTAGCAAAAGGTTATTCCCAGGTGCTGAGAATTGATTTTGGTGATATTTTTTCTCCTATTGCCACAGTAATTTCTATTAGATTACTTTTATCTGTTGCTGCTGCTTTTGATTTTGAGGTAGAACAGATGGATGTGAAGAGAACATTACTTCACGGGGATCTAGAAGAGGAAATATACATGAAGCAACCTAAAGGCTTTACAGTGAAGGGTAAGAAAGAACTAGTATGCAAGTTAAATAAGTCTATGTATGGGTTAAAACAGTCACCAAGGACGTGGTATAAAAAATTTGATACATTTATATGAGGACTTGGCTTCACCAGAAGAAAAGTAGATCACTGTGTGTATTTTAAATTAATTGGTGACCATGTTATTTATTTGTTATTGTATGTGGATGATATGTTACTGGTTGGAAATGACAAAGAAATTATCCAGTATTTAAAGACCCAATTGTCCTCCAAATTCGACATGAAAGATCTTGGTGCTGCAAACTATATTTTGGGCATGGAAATTAAAAGAGTTAGGAAAAGAGGAAGCTCTGGTTAAACTAGAGGAAGTATGTCACGACAATACTGCAGAGATTTAATATGCAGGATAGTAAACCGGTGAAGGTTCCTATTCCTGTGCGTGTGATGTTATTTTCTGAATAGTGTCCCAAGACACAAGAAGAGGAAGAGGACATGTCCCATGTTCCATATGCAAGTGCAGTCGGTAGCCTGATGTATGCAATGGTCTGTGCTAGACCATACATTGCACATGTAGTGGGAGTATTGAGCAGGTTTATGTCAAAACCAGGGAAGGAGCACTGGACAGCAGTGAAGCAAGTTTTCAGGTATTTGTGTAGCACTAGTGATTATGGTTTGTGCTACCAAGGAAACTAGGATTGGACATAATGTTGGATATTCATGGCTTTGTTGATCTAGACTGGACTGGAGATCTGTATCAGAGAAGATATACAAGTGGGTATGTCTTTAATCTATTTGGAGGTGGCGTCAGTTGAATGAGTAAGAAACAATCTGTAGTGGCACTATCAACTATAGAGGTAGAATACATGGCAACCACTCATGCAAGCAAGGAAGAAGTTTGGTTGCAGAGATTGTGTTCAAGTATGGGGTTAGTACAGGGAGCTATAAGGATATACTGTGACAGCTAAAGTGAAATTTGCTTGGAAAATAACCCTGCATATCATTCAAAGACAGAGCACATTGATGTTCAGTATCACTTTGTTAGGGATATGATAGAAGGCAAAAAGGTGTTGCCAGTAAAGGTGGACACTTTGAAGAATACTACAGATGCATTGACAAAATCTGTGAGCTTTGAGAAGCTCTCTTGGTGTAGAGAAACAATGGGGGTTGCAGGGCTGGATATATGACTAAGCTCTCTTATGGCCCCATGTGGAAAGAAAACAACAAGTGGGAGAATGTTGGGTTGTGTTATATTCTTTCCACAACTAGCCCACGTAGTGAACTAGGGGTTAGAGGGGGGGAAGAGCCCCCCCTTCATTGTGTCAATTGCATAGTAGAGGGGTCACAGGGGGTTTGAGGGGTGCAGGTAACCCCCCTCTATTAGGTTGGGCGAACCTACCTATGGTTTTGTGCATGATTTTTACACATGGTTTTAGATGCGATGGTTTTCGGTCCATGGTATTGGATGCTTCAGCATGTATAAATATGTATTGTAATATTGAAAGGAACATAATGAAAAATCAAGCTGGTAGTCCCAATTTTGGGATCCATGGGAAAATATCTGTGTATATATGTTTTATGTGTTATGTTCTCGCATTGTTTATTTTCTGTGTTTTAGAATTCGCATGCAGGTAATTTTTGTACGGGATTAAAACCTATAGTAATAATTGTGCGTTATTGTGTTTATAATTTTCATTTCTATGTATCCGAACAACCTAGGTTTGTTTTAACGAATACAACTTAACCACAGTCTAAACCTAGTGGAAGTTCTAAAACCTTGGCGGAAGGAGAAAAACCCTAATAAAACTCGTGAGAGCCTAGGAAAAGATCTGAGCCATTTAATCGATAGGCATAGATCTAATGGTGGTCACATGCTCATAAGTGTGAACACTAACCTAGAAAACAGATGCGAAAAAATCATTCAACTGAGTTAATAACTCAGTTGATCGGACCATCTGATTGAAGGAGGTCAATCCAATGGTAGTCACGTGGTTAACACGCACAGGGTTTAATTTGGAAATCAGACGTGATATCGTATGATTTGTTGTTTATTTCAGATGGAGTCCAGTCAATCACAACTATTCATTTTGAAAGGTTCAATTTGACAGTGATTGCGTGGTAAAGGTACTCACGGGATAATTCAAATTTCGGACCTGAGAAATTATAAATTGCAGCTTCCTTTTCCCTTCGGTTCTATGAGAAAGGTAGAGAATTGTGGAAAATATGGATGCGAGAATTTTATGAATAACGATGTTATTTCCTTTTAGTTCCATGGTAAGTGAGGTTCTGCCATATTCCGATTAATAATAACAATTATGTTGTTTTTAGTAGAATAGCTAAGTTTGAAGGTGGATGACTGAAACTCCAAGGAAAATTGAAGAAGAACTTCCACCTGCGTTTGAGGAGATCGTTTATGGATTTGAACTGTTATCGCTTACACTTGCAACTAGACCACCATTTGTGGTATCAGAGAAGCCTACTGACACTGAAAATGATCTCAAGGATTAGAAAAAGAAATCCAACATGGCTTTCAGAGTTGGAGGAAGGGGTGGTGGTCAAAGAAGAGGAAGACCAGTTGCAAATGCTGAAGTATTAGAAGTTATGAAACAGATGCAAGCTAGATTAGAAGCAGTGGAAATGGTAAGAGATGTAGATGCTGGTGATGTCGATGAGCCTGAATTTGGAGCTGCATAAAAAGAGGAACCTGTAGATGTAACTCCTTAAATGAGATTCTTTAAGTCAGTATTGAGATCTACATCTAAACCCAGACTTGAAGTTTCAATTTATACAGGAAGTTTAAGCCCTGAGGAATTGATAGACTAGATTAATGACATGGAGAAATTCTTTGATTATGAAGAAATAGAAGAAGGAAAGAAAGTGAGGTTTGCTGTCACAAAATTGAAAGGACATGCAACACTATGGTGAGATGGAGTGCAGGCATAAAGAAGAAGACTTGGTAAACAACCAATTAAAAATTGGAACAAGATGGTGGAAAAGTTGAAAGGTAAGTTTTTTGCCAAGTGATCATCAACAGACATTATTTAGACAGATGCAGAATCTTAGACAGAGGTCTATGACAGTGAAGGAATACACAGACGGATTCTACAAAGTTAGCATAAGAGTTGGAAAAATTCAAGATATAGATGAGAAGGTTGCAAGATATGTAAATGGCATCAGAATGGAGATTCAAGGTTAGATAAGTGTATTGTCTCTTAAAATAGTAGAAGAGGCTTATCAGATGGTATTGAAGGCTGAAGAAAAAGTCATGAGGAAGCAATCTGCCAGAAATAGAGGTACTTTCCGAGGAAGGGGAAGTCAAGGTGGTAGAGGAAGGTCTATAGCACCTAGAGATGGAGCTAGCAGCAGCTCAAGTTAGCATGCACCCATAGGAGGTGATGCAAGTGGCAGAGGGAGTTTTTATAGAGGAAGAGGAGGCAGAGGCAGAGGAAGAGAAGTTATATGTTACAAATGTAACAAGTTGGGACAGAGAGCCTATGCATGCCCAGAAAACATAGAATCAATCATAGAAATGAAATTGTTGGTAAGACTGAAGAGGAAGTAGAAAAGGTAATAGAAGAAGAAAATGTACCAAAGAAAGGGGAATATTTGGTAGTTAACAAACTTTTGTTATAGCCAGCAAAGGAAATTGTTGAACTAGCACAGAGAAAGACCTTGTTCAGGACTGTGTGTAAGGTTCAAGGGAAATGTTTTCATATGATAATTGATAGTGATAGTACAGATAATTTAGTCTCTACCAAAGTGGTGGAGAATTTGAAATTGAAAACAAAGAAACATCCAACACCTTACAAAGTGTCATGGCTTCAAAAGGTATATTAGTTGTTAGTGAAAGAGCAGTGTGAAGTGGAGTTGCAATTGGGAAAATACAGAGACAAAATTCTGTGTGATGTGATGCCTATGGATGTGTGTGACATATTGCAAGGAAGACCTTGGAAGTATGAAAGAGGAGCTATGCATGATGGAAAGAAGAATACATACAAATTTAACAAATATGGTGTCAATCATACATTGCTACCTATGGAAGAAGAGGATGCATTGAGAAAGTCTGATCCAAAGAATCTATTTCTAAGTGGAAAGGAGTACTTGCAGCAGATTGAAGAGGATGAGGTAAATTTTGAATTGATTTGCAAACCTAAGGTAATAATTACTTCCACTAAAGTTTTTGATTTACCAATTGAAATTCAAGAGATGTTGGACAGTTATTGTGATATCATTGTAGATGATTTGCCTGATGAGTTACTACCCATTAGAAAAATCAGTCATCATATAGATTTTATTCTAGGAGAAAATCTACCAAATAAAGCAGCTTACAGGATGACTCCCACAGAGAATGAATAAATCAAGAAAGAGGTTCAGGAACTGTTAGATAAGGGACTGATTAGAGAGAGTTTGAGTCCTTGTGTAGTGCCAACAGTGTTGAGTCCAAAGAAATATGGAGGCTAGAGAATGTGCACTGATCCAAGAGAAATCAACAAGATAACAATTAGGTACAGATTTCCTTTACCTAGAATTGAAGATTTGATGGATTGTTTGAGTGGAGCAAGATATTTTACAAAGTTGGATTTAAAAATTGGTTATCATCAAATTAGAATTAGAGAGGTAGATGAGTGTAAAATTGCTTTTAAAACAAATGAAGGATTGTATGAATGGACGGTAATGCCTTTTGGGCTATCAAATGCTCCTAGTACATTTATGAGGCTCATGAATGAAGTTTTGAAATAATTTATTGGTAAATTTGTAATAGTATATCTGGATGAAATATTAGTTTACAACAGATCAAAAGAGGAACATGTGAGACATCTGAATTATGTCTTACAAAGGCTACAACAAGAGAAGTTATTGTTAAATTTAAAGAAATTTTCATTCATGAAGGAAGAGTTGGTATATTCGGGTTTTGTTGTTTCTTCTGATGGGTTAAAGATGGATCTTGAGAATATCAAGGCAATCATGGAGTGGCCTTCACCAAAAAGTGTCTTTGAGGTAAGAATTTTTCACGGTCTTGCTAGCTTTTATAGGAAATCCATAAGGAATTTTAGTAATACCAATTATTCTATTATTAACACTATAAAGAAGGACAGACAACCATTTAAATGGAATGTTGAAGCAAAAAATAAATTCCTACTATTGAAGATAAATATTACTGAGAAACCTATTTTGATTTTGCTTGATTTTAATAAACCTTTCCAAGTGAAGTGTGATTCCAGTGGAGAAGCCACTGGAGCTATTTAAGTTGGGAGGATAGACCTATAGCTTATTTCGGTGAAAACCTGAATGAGTCAAAGAATAAATATTCTTCTTATGACAAGGAGTTTTATGCAGTGGTGCAGTCTTTGAAGAAGTGGAGACATTACTTGATCTCTAAGGAGTTTATACTTTATTCAGAAAACCATGCATTGCAGTACATTATGCAACAACCAAAGCTTAATCAGAAACATGCAAAATGGGTAGAATATCATAAAAGTTTTAATTTTGTATTAAAACATATAATTGGTCAATCAAACAAAGTAGCAGATGCTTTAAGTAGAAAAAACATTTTAGTTCAAGAAAGTCAAATTCAAGTGTTGGGTTTTGATTTTCTTAAGGAATTATGTGAGAAAGATTTAGATTTTAAAGAGGCATTTGAAGCTTGTAAGAATCTTGTTTTGTTAGATAGAAGTAAGTGGCTAGATTATTTCTTGCAAGAAGGACCATTGTTTAAAAGAAATCAACTGTGCATACCAAATTGTTCTATGAGAGAAAATTTGATCAAGGAGAAACATAGTGGTGGACTTGGAGGAAATTTTGGTGTAGTCAAGACTTATGAGCAATTGAACCGTTTTATTTCTAGTGGAAGATGAGATCTAAAGTAGAAAAGTATGTGAAGAATTATAAAGTCTTCGAATATGCAAAGGAAAGCAACCAAAACATAGGTTTGTATGTTTCATTACCTATTCTAGATAGATCTTGGGATATGGTAAGTATGGACTTTGTTTTGGGTTTACCAAAACCTCAAAGAGGCAATTGTTCAATTTATATAATAGTTGATAGATTTTCAAAAATGGCACATTTTATTCCATGTTATAAAACCAGTGATGTTGCTCATATTGCTAATTTCTTCTTTAAGGAAATTGTAAGGTTGCATGGGTTACCTAAGAGCATTGCTTTAGATAGAGACACCAGATTTATTGGTCATTTCTGGAGGACCTTGTGGAAGAAACTTGGTACTAAACTGAGTTTCAGTTCTGCTTATCATCCTCAGGCTAATGGGCAGACTGAAGTTGTAAACAAAAGCTTGGGTAATATTCTAAGAAGTATTGCAGGTGAACATCTGAAATAGTGGGATAAGGTTTGGGCACAGGTTGAATATGCTTATAATGAATCTCCTAATAGGAGTACAGGGAAGATTCCATTCCATATATTTTAGGGAATGCACTCGAGAGGAGTGTCTGAATTAAGAGATTTGGGTAAAGTTGAAATGACGAGTGCTCAAGGAGAAGATTTTGCTTCAGATATTCAAGCAATACATGAATAGGTAAAACAACAATTACAGGACAACAACACAAAGCACAAGAATAGAGCAGATTTGAAGAAGAGAGAAGTTAATTTTGAAGTTGGAGATTTGGTTTTGGCACACCTAAGGAAGGAAATATTTCCAAAAAGGGAGTATAACAAGTTAAAATTTAAGAAAATTGGACCATGCAGAGTCTTATGGAAATTTTCTGCAAATGCATATGAAATTGAATTACCCCTTGATATTGGAATATATCCAATTTTCAATGTTGCTGATTTGTACAAGTATGAAAAGGGATAGGTAGATAACATAGTAGAAGACAAGGAATAACACGAGGTGGATTGGTTAAAACGGTTACCTAGAGCAAAGGCATTGCAGCTAGAGAAGATATTGGACAAGAGAGTGTTTAGAAGGACAAGGGGACAAGAGTATTTTCAGTACTTAATCAAGTGGAAAGATCAACCACTTTCTCTTGCTACCTGGGTGACAGATGCCATGCTATAGAAGTTGGGAAGTTTTGTAGAAGAGCTCATGGATAGGAGCCCATGAAGAATTTTGTCCTCAGGAGTCTGATGCAGGAGCATGAGGCTTGAAGACAAAAGGCTTCATTTTTATTCCAAAAATCCAAAAAAAATTTACAAGCAGAGGAGTGGGGTCCTTTAGCTGTCATTTTACAAAGTTTTCTATATAGGGTTTGAGCTAGAATATAGGTATTTGAATGATTTTGTAATTAATCCAAGTAGTTCAGACTTTGTTGAGATTCTTAGGGAGAATATCAAGTAGTTTATGTATTTATCTAGGATTAGATAGATTTGATCCATTGATTGAGGATCGGATTGTTGAATGTAAGGTATTTATGTAAGTTTTGAACTATTGTAATGGGATTTGGCTAGATTTGGCTGTAGAGAACTAGACTTTAAAAAAAATTGAAATATCTCTGTATCTTTATGTATTCTGTGTATGAATGGTCAATCCCAGAGGTTTGAATTCTTTCGAAATATCTCTTAGTGTGTTGTTTTCCACTTCGGCTCTTGGAATTAGATTCTATAATAATCGTGTGTTATTGTGTTTAAAATATTGATTTTTGTGTATTAGAACAACCTAGGGCTATTTTAAGAAATGCAACTTAACCACAGTCTAAACCTAGCAGAAGTACTAAAACCTTGGCGGAAGGAGCAAAACCCCAATAAAAGTCGTGAGAGCCTAGGAAAAGATTTGAGTCATCTAATCGACAGGCACAGATCTAACAGTGGTCATGCGCTCATTAACCCAAAAAACGGATGCAAAAAATCATTCAACTGAGTTAATAGCTCAGTTGATCCAACTGTCCAATTGAAGGAGGTCGATCCGACGGTAGTCACGTGGTTAACATGTAAGGAGTTTAATTTGGGAATCGGACACGATATCATATGAATTGCGGTTTATTCTAGTTGGAGTCCGGTCAATCATAGCCATTTTTTGTGAAAGGCACGATCCGACAGTGATCGCATGGTAAAGGTACACACGAGCTAATTCAGATTTCGGACCTGAGAAATAAACTGTAGCTTTGTTTTCCTTTTGTTTCTGTGAGAAAGGAAGAGAATTGTGGAAAAGACAGATGCAAGAAGTTTATGAACAATGGCGTTATTTTCTTTCAATTCTATGGTAAGTGAGGTTTTGCCATATTTCGAGTAATAATAACAATTCTGTTGTTTTTAGTAGAATAGCTAATTTTGGAGGTGAATGACTAAAATTCCAAGGAAAATTGAAGAAGAGCTTCCACCTATGCTTGAGGATATCATTTATAGATTTGAACGATTATTCCTTACACATGAAACCGTACCACCACCCATCATCGACATGAAACAAGGAATAAAGTGGAGAATAATTGTCAAGACTATAATAGTGAATCAAATAGTGTATAGGTAAATAACAGCAGATTGGACTTCTCTTGAACATTGGCAGCACGACTCCAGAGTGTGGCAGCATTTGACTTGACATAGGACTAAAGGTCATGATGAAAGAATGGATTAGACAAATGAGGCAAAATGGATCACCCAAACCTGGGAGGACAAGTGACTGAGTGAGGATATCCCAAACCCGACACGAGAGCAAAAGAGTGTCATGTTCAAGAGTGACATGTTGCCTATACAAAGGTTGTCTCATCTTCATTTTTCCCCCACTATTTCTAGCGAGTACCCCAATTATTTTTATCACAACCTTGAATGGGATAGCATATGATTTTCATGTAAGTTCATTCTTCGAATGAATATATCCTTGCAAGTTTTAGGAGCCCTAAGAAGGAGAAGCTCGGTCTCATCATGGTGAAGAGTCTTTCGTTGTAAAGTTTTAATGAGTTCAATGTAAGAATAACTCATTATCTTTTTCATATTTAGAGAGTTTGAAAAAGAAATGAAAAAGAAAACTCCATCATGTCCCTTTCATATTTTGTCCCTCGAATCTGAAAAGGTAGAAAAAATATCTAAGGGAACCTCTTGACCGTGTCGATTAAGGTGTACCTTTTTCGTAAATAGTTAATCTCAACCCGAAAAAGGGGTAAATGTATACTGAGGTTATGTCAATTCATTTTCTTTAGCGAGTTCAAAATGACAAGTACTTGGCAATCTTTTCAGTTTTGGAGAGTCAGAAAAGAGCTCAAAGATGACTCTAGGGGGGTTCCTTTTTTGTTTACTTAATGAGTCTGAAAAAGAGATAAAATAAAAATCACAAGAATTAGTCAATAATGATCAAAATTCACTTTGAAGGTACCTTTAACTACACAAGAAATACACACATCACTCTTATCGAGCGAAAATATTAAAGTATTACAAAAATATCGACAAAAATGACTTGAAAAACTTATAAATAGTCAAAAGTAATTTTATTTTTTTACCATTTTACCACAGTAAGCTCTGAAAGTGCATTTTGTGCCCTAATTCTCTTGATTTTCTAGTGGCTATTACAAGAGATCTAGGGTACCATTTCATGAACTGCCTGCAACAGCTAAGAGGCTCATCCCTAATCTTGCATTTTATCACTTTTTATGCATTTTAAATGGTGATTTTTATGTTATAAGGGAGAATTTTAAAATTTTAGGGCATCAGTGACCATCACAGGTATGGTCATTGGACCCACAATGATCGCGCTCAAGCCCAAAGTCTCACATGATTCCATCACATTGTTTATAAAGACATGCATGAGCGTCGAGGTAGACTTTTGGGGAATAAAATCCTCTTTTAAAGAAAAAATTCATGATTTCAATCCATGAAAAAAGCATGAATTGATGTTTAAATGATGTTTTGTAGGAGAAAATGGTCTTGGAATGGAAAGAAAGAGGCCATGAGGCCGAAGATTTCCAAGCAACTCAGGATCTTGAATGTATAAATGCTATAAGGAATTGTGGGGAGCTAACATTCTTCAGGACTATAAGGTTAAGGGCTTAGATGGAATTGCTACCCTATTTGATTAGTCTCTGGGATGTAGATCGAGAGATATTCATCATAAAATTCCAGGAACTAGAACCTGAGGAGATGGATATGGACTTCACCATGGGATTGTCCCGATGAGGGGAAGCAGTCCAAATCTTTGGATCTCACAAAGGAAGTGAAAGTACAAGGACTCTAGTCCAGAGGCATTGTCCTGATGCTGAAATGACCAATGGAGGGAAGGTGAAGATAGCGAAAATCACCAACAACCTCATCTTGAGAACGATTTTGTTCACTATGGTGCATGTAGTCGGCACACAAGCCTTGCATGAGGCTTCAAAATCCTAGTTCCAATATGCTATCGCATGTTTGACCCCCACCGTATTCAGCTAGTGTGGAGGTCTTTTGGTAAACATGAAATGACAATTGACCAAGGGGAAGCATGGATACCTGAAGCAATTTGGGTTCGGTTCGACATTGGTGACATTCTTTTTAGAGCGAGTGCCCTTATTCTGGTATAAATGGGAAGAGGTACTAGATCTTGTCCCTCGAGATCTAAGACTTGTGCGATGGAGTCAATTCATGCCTCGAGGAGGAATGGGTCAGCATATACATTACCCACCATAATTTTTCATTTGGCTAGAATGCCAACTACCCGTGGTGGATGACTATGCTTATGTTGGCATAGATTTCAGGTGGGATACAGATCTACCTCTGCCACCAGGAGAAAAATGGACCAATGCAGGTTAAAACCTTATTTTTGGATTTTTTCTAGTTTTATGATTTTTTGTTAAAAGAGTAAACTGGGACTCATATTGTGATAAATGTGTAGATGTGGGACCAGAGAGACCACCGAGCATGTTTCCAATAGCATGGTGAGTTGCACATTAGATAGTGGTCACAGACTATGGGGAAGGGCATACCCCTTTGTTGAGATGGAGCACAATCTAGAGGCGATAACTCATGGAGTCCCGGAGTGTGCCACTATTGACGATGTTGCACTACATTTGCAGATACACACAGTGGGAGTCTTTGTGAAACTACATCAACTGTTAGGCCGAGTGATCAAGGCGGTCTCATGCTATCATGAGCACCATGTTGGCTGATAGTTTATCTAGTCCTTTTACACATTTTGTAGGCTTAGAAAGCCAAGTGTCTCAGAACACTTTATTTTTTGATATTTTGATGTAAAAACTTCGATATATATATATATATATATATATATAATATATATATATATATATATATATATATATAATATATATATATATATTATATATATATATATATTATATATATATATATATATATATATATATATATATAATATATATATATATATATATATATATATATAATATATATATATATATATATATGCATGTTTTATTTCCTACTTATGTGTCCATAACATGATCAGTTTTATAAATGACACAAATTCCTATCAAGGACAAAATTTACTAATGCATCTGTTAATGTATTTAAATTACATGGAATGTGTTGATATGTGATGAAATCAACATTTCTTTCCAACAATATAACACGTAGTTACATACACAATATTTTTGGATTTCTCACTCAGTAATGATTGTTTAATTGTAACACAACGATCTGTGAATCCAACTTGACAACTATATCCCTAATGCCAAGAGCAACTGCTTCTAACAAGAGTTCAATAACTACATTATATTCAACAATATTATTGGTTCCTAGACCAAGGTAGATACCTTGTAATTTAATCATCTCGCCATTAGGGTCATAGAGTATCCATGTTGTAGAAGACAGATTCTATGTGCTATGACAAGAACCATCAGCAAAACCAACGTAATGGCTTGACGACATCTGCAAACCGACTGGAACATAGGGTAAGCAAGAAAACACATGTCTACAAAGCAAACAAACACACCAAAAATAAAATATGCACACTAATGAATTAACACACTAATGTACAAAATTCATTACACAAATTTCACACATAATACTACTTCAGATGGAGTCCATTTTTGGACTCGAGTAGTCAATCAACAAAGAATAAAATTGAAGTTTCATCATTGACATGACGTGTAAGCATCGACTTGGCCAAATAATAGAGTAAAACTCATAAAAGGCTATGCCTCCATTCCCCCCGGAAAGTGAGGGTTACGAGTCATAAGATGAAAACCCATTGTGATAATGGGAAAATGTTAGACTCAATGAAAAAATATCGTGAAAGGAGGAATTGAAAACTTGATCTCATGATGAGGAAAAGGTGCCCCTAGTTGAAATATTTTGACAATTTCAAGGTGAATTAAAATGTCAATGGGTAGGGTTGGAGGAATGTTCCCCATATGAACCTCTAACAAGACTTCATGTACAAGGACATGTATTTGAAGTGGAGGTGTGGGACAATGAGAAACAAACTCTTCAAGAGAGGAAGGCACCTCATCGAGGTTGGGAAGAAATGAAGAATGATGATGTAGACCGTTCCATGGAGTTTCTTCCAGAGACATGACCTCAGCATACTCTTTTCGGGGGGGGGATGTCTCGTTCAAAGGATCTGGAGAATCCCAAGAACCAAGCCAAGGAGATGGCACATAAGTGTCTAGGTTCATACTAAAAATAGCATGAGTTTCTAAAGTGGCCATCGAAGCCAAGACAATTTCTTGATAATTTTTCTCCAATGGACTTAAAGGCACAGCACCGCCAAAAGAATCAATCTGATCTGAAGTAGGAATAATCCAACGATCCGTAGAAACAAAGATCATAATGATTGAAGAAACACTCAGAGGTGGGAGAGTAAAAGTATCCATTAGAGAAGAGTCTTTGAAGATGCTTGCCCCCACACTCTCTTAAGGAATCTCAGTATTTCCCATGTAAGGGATGTTTCCATTTGATGAACCAGAAGAAAAGAAGGCCAATTGATCAACCGTGACAATTTTTCCTTCATGAGGAAACTGAAGCATGGGGAAAAAAGAAGACACCACACAAAACGTAGTGTGAGTCCAACTTCACTCGAGAAGAAGGTTGTAGTTGAGATTCACATCTACAAATTCTAATTCTAATTCAATAGTCTTTCCTTCTAATGTAATCGGGAAGTTCGTGAGAATACCGTATGGATGTGAACCTATGCCATCAAAGGCTTCCAAGGTATTCGTGGACTGGTTAAGAGAAGGAGAGCCAATGACCTTCCAACATGAAACATGATGCAGGTAGAAGCACCTTCATCAATAGCAGTCGGATGGATCGTCTTCCCTTTTATAAAAACCTGTATCAGAAAATAAATCTGATGAGAAAGATGAGGCACATGGTTTTCAATATCGAATGTAATCAAACACAAAATAGAGGTATCAATAGCACCTATAGTAGACAAAAGTGACTTCCATTGCATTGGACAAGATTGGATAACCTCCAAGGTAGACATCGTTGAAGGTGCCTGAGCTAAATCCTAAATAATATTGTATTGTTGCGTAGCTCTAGCATTTAGATTAAAAGATGATTTATGGAAAAAACCCTTGGGAGGTGGTTGGATTACGGATTCACTATTAGGGTGCTCAATATGGAGCGGACCAGAACTGGATGCAATAGAAGTAGCAAGAATATCAGTAACTTCTTTCTCCACTATCTTCTTATGCATGGTTTGATAGTCCTTAGTACGAGTGGCGATCGAGATAGGTGATGAACCTCGCATCATGAACACTTGGGAACCTAAGGAAAGAAAGGATAGCAGTTGGTCTACCAAATGTGTCTCCTAAGATGGAAAGGGTGATTTTAAGAAAGCCGGAGTCCCTTCAACAAGCGATTAACTTCAGAATGTCAGGGAAAATCCTTGGTGTAATGATCCTCCTCACAAATGAGGAAAGGATACTTCAGCTTTCTCTTAGAAGCATCATCAGTAAATGATTTAGGAAGATCCTGTTTTGCGGCATCAACTTTGGCATTAACTTTGCCCTTCTTCTTACCTTTAGAGGCCTTATCTATTACGGTAGACTGAACATCATGTACCTTAGAGGTTGTACCAGGACTAGATGAATTGTTTGAGGGATTATTGAAACCAATGCTTGAGACAGATTTCTTCTAAGAAGAAGACTTCATGGAATTCTGAGACACAACCAATTACACCACCAATAGGTGGTACATCAGGAGAATTTGGTGTTGTCAGATCCGATGATGGTCTCGGAGCATCAAGCAACATCTCATACAATGTGCCAGATTGCAAATAGACTAATTCTAGATACTGGGCATGAGTGATAGCTTGCTCTTTAGTAACCCATCCACCCATATCTATTTCCTTAGAAATCTTGCTAACGAATTATTTTGTGAACCATTATGTCAACAACTCATCAACAATCTCAAATTTGATGAGGTGATGTCGACATCTCCATTTATGGATATGATTGGAAATGTGCATCACAATGTCTTACTTAAGGGATGTAAGAAAATGAGTGCTAGTTTCATATTGAACCGACAATTGGAAGTGAGTGAGAAAATCCATAGCCAGAGAATTGAAGTCATCGTAGATACCTCGAGGAAACTCGATATACCATTTCATGGAATCACCTGTGAGAGTTCTCTAAAAAAGTTGAACATGGATAGAATCATGAAAATATGAATTAGAGGAGCACCAGAGGTGATATGTCGTCACATGGGCTTACGGGTCCTCCTTAGCTTTTCCCTCGAATTTGGGGCAATCGCTCGGAATTTTTGTTGGAATTGGAGGCAAGTAAGGCAAATGAAGAATGGGATCATTCATGAGCCTTGTGACATTGGGTCGCCCCAACGTAGCCAAGAAAGGCAATTGAGTATTGAACGACATATAGGGTCTTTGAGGAGAACCGATTCGTGGATTCCATCCTTGTTGGTAAGGATTTTAGCCCCACAATGGAGGATTTTGTCCATAGGGGACCTAATTTTGTCCCCACTGAGGTTTACTTAACCATAAGGTGGATTTGGTCCAGGGTAGACATGATGTTGTCCTACCATAGGCCATTGATAAGGATTGTATGTGGCATATGGGTTATTAGGTTGTTGAATCTGTTGACCCTGGACGTAAGGAGATTGCCCCTGCTACTGCAGGGGTTGACCTTGGGCTTGCAAAGGCTAGCATTTTTTATACACATATAAATCTTGTTGGTGCCAAGGTTGACCTTGTTGCTACAAAGGCTGACTTTGATGCTGTAAAGGTTGACCTTGCTACTGCAAATTTTGGCCTAGCGAAGACAAAGGTTGGGTAGACTGTTGAACAAACTAAGTGCAAGACTGCAAAGGTTGCTGCGACTATGGCAAAGGTTTCCCCTATTGCTGTAACAATTTCCCTTGCTACTACAATGCTCCCTTGTTGTTGCAAAGATTTCCCTTGTTGCTGAGAAGGTTGCACTTGCTGTTGTAAAGGTTGTCCTTGTTGATGCAAGGGTAGCTAGACAGTTCCCTGGGATATACCCTGAGGGTATTGATAGTTCCCAAATTGAACCTCACCATGTCCACCAGGAATAGCAGATTGTCCAGATTAGATATAAACTCCTGCTTGAGGAATGTAATACGGATTAACCAAGGCTTGCAAGCCATATGGGACATAAGCCTGTTGGAGTGGAATCTGAGCCATATAAGGCTGCTGATATTAGATGTTACCTAACCTAGATGGATCGGCAGGGTTAGGAATACTACCATAATAAAGTGGATTAACTTCAACCATGTGATTTTGTAATCCACTCACATTGGTTACGCCTAACACAAGAGGAGTATTCAAATCTTTCCCCCTAGGCGATGGCACATTTTGTCCACTTGATGGAGGGGTAGAGGAACTTACCGAAACCTGACATGAAATAGTTGGTTAAACTAGAAGGGTTGGTTGAAACGATGAGATAGGCTATGACAAAATGATAGGTTGAATAGAAATTGAGGTGACAATAGTTTGTACAGAAGTCTGAGAGGTCGTGTTCGGAATGAATGGACTAGACGTAGGCATAGCATTGGAAGACCAAATGGGGTTTTGATATAATGAAGAGGCACTAAGAGTACCTAAAACTAACTGAGCTAAAGTGGTATAACCATGTGGCAACATGGGTCCACTCATCTTAGGAAAGGTGAGATACGGGACTCTTCCTATATAAGGAAAGCCTTCTCGAGGAAAGTCATATCCTTGCTCATCATCAACATGAGGAGTATGGGTAGCGGAAACTTTCAAATGACCTACAGATGAGGTTGGGGTTTCACCTTCTGACTCCATAGATGGAAAAAATTGGTGACAAGGAACCCGAGATGTACGAGGAGATAACTCCAAAGGAATACCAGGCCGATTGTAAGGACTATAAGGAAGATGAGGAGATATCACAATAGAATCGAATAATGGGTTTGATGAATAAACAACAAGCCTCTGCAGACTTTTAGGAGTTTGTAGACTCTCAGGGGTCTGAATAGGATTATCAAAGGTACCAGGATCAGATCCTTGAGATGACCAAGAATCTGATGTAGGTGGATGAGAAGACAAGGGTTGGATGCTTAGAATAATCCAAACCTTGATCCTCAAGTGACTGAGGAAGCTCCAGATGAACTCCTTGGGAGGACCCTCCAATATCAGACAATGAAGTGGAACTATGAAATGAACTCAATAGTTCAGCCACGATGACTTTCTCTCAAAAGAAAAAGGGGACTGGAGATTCGTTGAGGGTTTTTAACAATATTGAAATTAACAGGGAATTACTCAATATAATTCCAAGAAGTAACTACTTGGGTTCGACATGTTTATCATGGGCAGTTAATTTTAGAAACAAAAGCTTTGCCTTTTCATCTTTTAAGAGTTGAGAAAAGGACAAAAAGGTGACTCTAGTCGCTTTCAATGGTTTAGCGAGCTTGAAAGGACAAGTTGCTTGATGATTTTTTCAATTTTAAAGAGTCAGAAAAGAACAAAATGATTGCTTAGGTGAATCTCGGTAAAAGGAGTACCAAGTAACCATGAACTACAATAAACACCTCAGCAAATAAATTCACCAAGGACTTGACGTACGTGTAAGCAATATCCTTGAATGTTGTGTTCGATGTATCACATTTATAGGGCAGTAGACTCGACTTCCTATGGATAAAGGTTTGCAACCTATGGAGGTCTCCCTTTATAGATGCAATGGTATGGGGAGCACAAGTCCATGCTAGCGATGTCTAATGCAGAAGAAAACAACAACTGCTAAGTTTTAAAGACGCTGGAACACATCTCTAGCCTAGACCACAAAATATGAACGTTAATGTTTCAAATTCTCCTTAGATTGATTGATAGATTTTAAAATTAATCTTGGAATTATGTTTCAATTTCAAGGCCTTAACGATGTTACCTATTCCTAAAATGTAACTAGATGATGAAATGAAATCCTTTAATCTGTAATCTATTGTTTGTCAAACAGAACTCAAGTGACTTTCACAATATCTACTAATGAAAAAAACCTAAGACACAAGAACTAAAAGTGATTTTCAAAGGATGTCTAAACACACAAAGACTCTTTAACACAGGTAATTGATCTCTAATCTCTGGTGAGAAGACCAACGAGTGGACAAAGGTTGACCTAGAAGACCTAGAAACCCTAAAAGGCTAATCAAACTTCAAGCACACTCAAGCAGTGTTAAAAGGTAATTGCAATAAGACAATAAGAGAGTAAACCAAGATCACACCGGTAAATCACAGGGAGAAGGCAAACAGAATTGAAAATAGGAAGACAAAACCTAAATTTCTTAATCTTTTGTAATCATCGCACTTGTTAAGAGGAAAGTAGCGATCATCACTACTGTAATCAACAAACCCTCGCTATCATCACGACTTTCAGGATCAAAAAAGTGATGGTCAAGAAAAAAAAAGAAGAAACTTAAAATATTCAAGAATGGCTCAAATTAACAACCTTCAGGCATCTACCAGAAAGTGACACTAACTATAGACAAACAATGAGGTCTAAGAATGAATGGTTGATCAAACTCATCAAAAGACAAGGTGAAGAAAGGGAGGGAAAGGGTCATAAGCTCCCCACTGGAGTCACCATTTTGTTGACAAGGTTAATCCTCTCTACAGATAGAGACAATCCCTCTAGCCCAATGAGTGGGTCTAGCAACTAAAGTGACAATCAACTAGACATCTTCCTAGGTTATAATTGAAAAGTAGAATGAAAGATATGCCCCCCCTCATTTTGATGTTATTCTGATTTCCTTTATTGAGGGCCTTCAACTGCTTATGTCACAGATTTGTTCCTGCTTGTCTCAGTTTTTATGTACCTGCACAAGTGATCAAGAGACAACAAAGTATGCCAAAACCAATAGCAAATCCAATAAAAACCTACTTAATTGATCAAAGAATGTCAAGATAAATAATACATGAACATATATATTTTGGGAAGATGAACCAACAATTGTATATTATTAGAAATAAAGAGAAGCTTACAACCAAAGTCTTGATTTTGAAAGGCACTCCTTGAGTGGTAATCCAAGTCCAAACCAAGAAACTCTCCAAGCACTCCTTCTCTAAGATGATGAATAGCCTCTAGGCACTAGCTTAGCATAAGGGTGAAAATAGACATAGACCAACCATTTGGGAAAGGGAGAAGAGGAATTTATAGGCTGGGAGAGGGAGTTAGGAATTCTCCAAAGATAGGATTAGGCCCACATCTCAAGGAGGTAGCTCATAAGGATAATACAAAGAGGTCAAATTGGGATAATTTGACCTTATCTATGAGAAACCACCTCCAACTCGCCACTCTGGAAGCTTCTAGATCATGAAGCTTTTGATCTCCTTTGAAAAATTACATTTTTGGGATCATCGCAGGTATGCAAGGGAACAGGGTGATGCCATTGTAGGTCATAAATAGTGCAACATGCAACCATCACTATTTTAAGCCTCATAAGAGTAATGACCCTCATTTTAGGGTTTTAAGAGCTATTTCTTTAGGGAAAGCTCAAGGAATTTTCCAAAAAATGTCTTAGGAGAGATATGAGTTGTATACATGGATGAGTATATTGTATAATGGTCATGTTTTGGGAACTTCAAGGTATGTCACAGGGAAGTGCAGGAGGTGTGACAAAATACTGTGTAAAACCTTCTTTGTCATCAGCCTAGAAATTGCATAGATTTGTTTGTCACCTTCCCTTCTGCCCTACTCTGCAACTAGCCTAGAAATTGTGCAGATTTGATAGGCAGCCTTCCCTGCCAGCCTACTCTACTCTCACTTAGAAAATTGCATAGATCTATTTGTCACTTGCCCTTCTATCCCTATCTACAATCAGCCCAGAAATTGTGTAGTGATGTATGGGCCCAAACTGTCCCCTATAATTGCGCAATATTGATCAATAGCTCCTGCATCCTAATCTCATCCTCCTCTAGAAAAATATGCAGACTTTCCTACCAGCGCTTCCTGCTACCTGCATTGTCTTCCTCGAAGCAACTGTATAGGTTCCAACTGGATGATCTACCCAGTGCTCCCATTGAAAATTATGCAGATTGGCCCAGTAGTTCCCTGACACCCCACCTGGCCTTCCTCCCAAAAACTGCACAATTCTGCCTCCCAACTAGGTCTTTCCCCACACCTCTCACTATTATATGAGATTGCACAAATTTCCCTCCTAGTGACATTTGCGCAGTTTTTCCCGATAGTTCTCAGAAGCCTCCCATCCTAGCCTGAGTTGTGCTCTGCATAGTTTTAGTGCCTTGTTCCTCTCCCAATCACCTACACTGAGACATAAAACAATGAATCATGTTGGACAAGGAGATTTATGGATTTGATGTCATCTTGTCATGAGTGATTTCAGGAACATGTACATTGATGAAACATGGCATGATGATGAACTGGATTGAGAAGAGGCATGTGCTAGAAGAATTTCTCGTAGTTGAACCAATTCACAAAGTACATCGTGTAGTGAGTGAAAGGGATACATACACATGCACCATCAAGAAAATACCAAGAACATTGACGACCCTATGCACTTTTCCATGTGGAGGTGAAGACATGTTACACTAAGATCACACCACCACTCAGCAGCACAACATCACGACACAGACACCAAAGTCATCCAGTACATGTTAGCAATGTCATGTCAAGTTTTGTCATGAGTTATATCGGACACATCACTACTATGGGCCATATTTGTTGCAATCAATGTAATAAAAAGTGGAAGTCCAAGAGACCCACATATGAAGTTGAAAACCCATAGGAAGTCAAAGAGTCACAAGGGTCAGTTACTCCCCTTGGCTATATATACCTCATCATTATATGAGCAAAGGAATTTTTCACCTTGGCTCCTCCTGCATAGCCTTGAGCGTTTGTAGTCTATTCTTTGAGGAGAAAGTAGTGGCTCTAATGTCCCACTACTAGGACTAGTGATGTATGGTGTACAGATGTGTCTTGGATCTTTTTCTTAATTCAAAATCCTGTCTCAGGCTGGCATGGTTTCACACATGTTTTGTATCCATTTGTAAATCTATTCTTTAAACGTTTGTAATGCATGTTTTCTTAACCTGTACTAAGATAGTTGAACTACTTCGATTATTTTAGTACTCATATTGTTGAAGATGTGTTGTATTATTTATCATTATTGTCTCTCCCATTTGGACTACTCCATCGAACATTAGACATACCATCTTTGTGTTTTCTCAGTTTTAATGGTCGTCACCCCCGTGTGGACTACTTTGTTGGATGGTGTATGTGTTTTCCCTTGAACTTTGGTTTTCACGACTGTTGTATCCGCTATGGACTATTCCACTAAATACTGGATAGACCCTTGTTGTTGTTCGTGTGTGTTTCTTCCTGATTTGGGACTATTCCCTCTCATCAAGAGGCTCACTTTACTTTCCCCCTTTTTATAGTAAGAGAACCCAAACACAAAATTACATTATGCATTCACCAGGCATACTTACCTCAATTTCTTGTAGTTACAAGCATAACACTCTCATGTGCTGAACATAAAGAGCTAAGGCAAATCTCTAAGATAATGGCAACCGGTCCATCATATCAAATGGGACTCCTACACTAAATGGTGTGAGGTCTAGTTGGGACTTCATACCATGGAGATCTCCTTTGTTGGTGCATCCAACACCATCAACAGGTCCAATTTTAGTAAAGAAACTAACTATATGTTAATTTCCACATAAAAACTAATGCACATTTTAAATTTTAAACACACTAAATAATTATATATTAGTTTCAAGAGTATATCCCTTACTTGTTTTTGGTGTTTATTTTAGTGCAAGATCTACTTCTATTGTCGATGCTACATATAAACTAATGTAGTATTTTAAATTTTATGGAATAAGATAAGTTATATGAACAGAATGAACCATCATTAAAATCACTAATTTTTAAGAGATCTAATGGAAAGGTAAACCAAAACTAAAAATTAATTGCAATGGTCAAATTTTTTTGGCACTATGACTAATGTGTTGTCGTTGATGCAAACCTACTTGATAAAGATGTCAACATGATGGTAGAAGAATAAGTATACAAGCTAGTACAGATGTGATAGAGAGATTCGACAAAGGAATCTCAGTTTAGAGATATAGAAAGGATAAAGGTGATGTTTTAAGACGAATACGTAGGTCTTGTGAACAAAGGTCGCATACATACGTGGGTATGGTGAAGAAAAGTCATGTACAGTTTTCGCACAATAGTATTATCAATACTAGAGATATTTACCATGGTTTTTGACCATAGTAATAAGCATGAAAACATATATTTAATCATGTCAAATAATACCATCGACATAACAATGGAATTGACCTAAGGTACTGGCTAAGGCTTATGCTATATAAGGAGATGGATATCAAATTTCTAAGTGTGCATATATTGGGTTATTGATGATTGATTTGATCTGAAGTAAGTGTGCACCAAGGAGTATGATAATGGATCAGATCTATTAGATCTGAAATGACTATATATTGAATAATTTGTGTATGGTTTGATAGATCTATGATGAAGATTTTATGATGTGTATATGTTATGGTGTATGTCGAGATTTGGGTTTGACAAGTTTTCTGGTGTGCAGTGAAGGTTTGACTCAATAATTATAGATTTGTACACAGGGTTGCTTCAAAAGGTTGCGTACATATGTGAATATTCTTCTGGGTAGTCACATATATATTCTGCAGTATGGACAGATTTGTACGTGGGTGTCAAGTATGAAAGGTGCATACATACACGGAAATACTTTATAAGGGTCACGTAAATCTGCTAGGGTTTTGCAGTACAAGTTGATAATAATGATTGATTTGTTTATTTTGTTGTTGTATATCAAATAAATCTTGCATGATAGTTTGTGTTTAACGGTGTTGGTTGGGTTGAACTAATGAATAGTAATGATGCTATTATGCGGTGATTTTTATGTGTTTAAGAGATCTGTAATTGGGTTAGCATGTGTTTCAGTGGTTGTTTCAGTAGTGTAGTAATTGATTCATATTTATGTGTTTTGAAATCTGTACACATGTTAGTTGAAGAGAAAGTACGTATATATTTGTGTATGTTTCTAAACAATAGCGTATATATTCTAACATGTGCTTAATCAGGGTTTGCAGTGACAAGATTTGGTTTCTGTGATGAACATTATGCAGTCTAGTATTCTGATGAATGGGTATACAGTTTTATAAGTTTTTCTGGTTGTTTGAATAAGTTATTTCAATATTTGAATTGGTGATCTAGTTAGTTTAATGATTTGATATAGTGTTGATTTCAGTATTTATATTTGATATTTGGAATAGATCTAGTTTGAAATATTCTAAAAAGTGATCCACAAAGAACAGAGAACAAAGGGGTTGTAGCTCCCTTCTAGAAGCTGAAGAACGAGAGAAAGTCGTAGCCTTCTGTAGGTGGGTGCCTGCATACTAGTATGAGACTGCACCAATAAAATGTTGTAAAAAAATTCTCTTTATAATAAAAGAATAAGACAGAGACAACAACAATAGTGGTTTTTTCCCACATTGGGTTTCCACCTAAAAAATCTTGGTGTTCATGAGTGTTGATGTGTTGCTTATATGTGATGTTTTATTCTATTCTTATCGCACATGGTTACTATTTAAATAATATATAATGAAGTACTAATACACTGGTTCAAGTTAGACAATTGATGAATTAACTGGAAATTTATTTAATTGGATATACGCTACTTATATTCATTACTGTCATGTACATACATAGGTTTACTTCATAACAATAGCATACATAAATATGACAGTGAAAAGAAAAAGGTTAAGTAGTTTAAAAATATTGATTCAACCCCCCCGCTCTCAGTATTTTTCCTAACAAAATCAAGTAAGTAGACCAATTATCTAATAATTTTTATATACAACCTAATCCAATTTTTAAATTTCTGTAAAATAAGAAATATAAATACATTAAACAGCCATTTAAATCCATAATTGTCATTAAGAAATATCTTACTCGTAGTAAACAAAATAAAAATATTTTATGTATACTAATGACAAACCAAGCCACCAATATTTATATTGGTATCGTGAAATACAAGGAAACTTAAATTAATGTTGGCTACAAAATACAATAATATTTCATGATGTCATATATATAATGACTAATAATTCATATTATAAATAGTATTTGTCCATTTATGCATGAAATAAACAGTTATCATCTTAAGGTACTATTAACTATGATTGAAAATCCTTTAAAATAGCTAACACATCTATTTTATTGTTGAATTTATTTAGCATTGCCCATAGCACATTGATCAACCAATTATCATCTAGGTTTGTTTTTGGAAAATGAGGAGCAAGAAACACATTTTCTTTAGGATTTTATTTCATTTTGGGTATGCATTTCCCACACCCTTTTCAATGATTAATGTGTATAACATTTTCTGGATTTTCATTGACCTTGTGTCCCTTTTTTTATTTCCAATCTAAAGTAGTCCACATAAACAAAAGTTGATCTTGTGATGTTCCTAAAACCAACTTTTTTAGAATCATTGTCATTGTTTGTTTAAAATCTGTCATCCAAATTGCCATGTTAAGAGATTTACTCTTTGTTGAAGGGAAAAGTTCCCAGGGGCTAGGGTTAAGCGCCCGAACAAAGAAGAATAAAAATATAACAAAGAAAAATCATGCAATCATATCAAGCACTCAAATTCATGGATGGACTAAATACGTACCCAAAGGTCCTATGTTTGAAGTAGATCCATTAGGTTCCAAACCCTCAACCTTCTTCCAAGATGTGTAGACCTACAAATGTATCACAAAGGCACAAAAAGATCACTGAATTCAATTTACATGTACATACATACATTATATCATCTTAGTCATCATCACAAATTAACATTCATAAATAACAATGCAATTTGGAAATAGGGCATGAGTTTCTTTATTAACTAAAAGAAACAAGAATAGGTGAAGCTACAACCTAATCCTAACCATAGGCACCGATCAAACCTTCCTCCAAATCCATCGAAGAACTCCTCTCCAATATATGAAAAATGATGATAGATAAATAGGTTGAGCACCTTTGCAAGGAAACTAGGGCTTCATGGAGACTGGGAGTGCAAGAAGCACAAGAAAACTACAGACCTGATCTAGGGAAATTTGGGTATAGTATGGATACCTATCATTAGGAAAGAATTAGGCCTAACCATGGGGTGTATATATACTACCTAAAACTAGTTAATTAAGTTAGGCCACGAGCTCCTATAGGTGGGATTTCGGTAAAACCCATAAATCCTACCCAAAAATAGCTTTTTATATATTTTTTCAAATTTTAAAAACGTGTACACGGGTATTATTTATAGGAACCACATATGTATGCACTTTTATAGTGGGTAGAGTCACGTATGGATTTTGAAAAACACTTTTTGAAACAAGGACTAGTCTGCAACGGTAAAGGGATTTTCCCAGGCAATATAAGAGCATCTAGTCTATCGGAGTGATGAAAGATGATATAACATTTGACCCCTAATGTATGAGGTTAGAAAGGGGATTGATGGTTGAAATACATTAAGTAAAAAAGGAAGATTCATTCGAAAGGCCCAAGAGGAGATCATCGATTTCCATTCCATCAAATACCTATATGTTATCACCTAAAGAATGATCACCTAGCCATTTCTGACTATGTGAATCAACATACGCCATGTAGGATTTAGTTTACCATAGTAGAATCATTTTCACCATAGGAAATAATTTAGTAAACCATTTTTATTAAATCATTACGATTAAAATTTAAAAACCCATGAGAACAGTTGAATAAATCATTATTTATTTAATTTTCTTTAGAAATAAGTATTTGATAATTATTTCTTAACACATTTGACTAAATCACATTGGAATAATTTACTTGACTAATTTAATTATACTTATACTAAACTAATTTAAGGCACTCCTTGTACTTGACTAAAGCATGTTTGTTCATCAAGTACAATGTGGATCCAAGATGATAAGAAAAATACATAAAGGAACAACAAATCATAGCCACAAAAGAACACAAGAGAGTTATGTCTTAGTATCAAATAGGAGGATATCTATAGAAAATATGTTATATAATTGATTCCCACATGAGTGCCAAAGTCATTTAAATGGAGTAGTGGTATTGTACAAAACTCAGGTGCCAACATATAAGGTGTTGTTGAAAGAGTGTGCAACATATAAGTATAGATGTTGCTAATACAAAGATGAAGGAACTTCCAAGTGATCTAAGATGCTGACACAACCTCAGGTCTTCACTAACAACATATGTTACATCTCTACACTATGGGAATAAATGAATAGAAGTTGACCACGTGAGAAATTTTTTGATTACTATTCATTAATGTATACCATTAACAAACATGAGAAAACTCACCAATAATGAAAATGAGCCTCAAGGTACCCTAGTGATGAGCCTCATAAATGGGTAATTATATGGGCTCATTTTACCTCCTAACCTAGTCAAGCCAACCATTCTCTTAGCTTATTACATGATTTTCTGATTATATTTATGCTTATAGAGTGAGTTGAGTTAGTTATTGTGCCATGTGGTCGAACATGTATTTAATGCAGATTATTGATGAGTTTCGAGGTCAAAGTCAAGGATCCAATGGACAAATGGTAGCAATAACTCAAAGCGGACAAAGGAGAGGAATTATAGGAGGGAATCCCCCTCATTTATTACTCATCACTTTGAATTCCCCTTCATTTAGCTCAGAGTACAAGCAACGAAATCATGCACTAGAAGGCAGTCGAGCAAGTGGAGTATGACTGATGATTATCTCGAGTTTTGGGAGCCAAGCCTACCTGATTTTAAGGAAGTTGTTGGTAGCTTCAATTTTATAAGTAGAGAGTCCTAGGGCCTCACTAGGTTCATATTTTTGTTGGAATTTTTCTTATGTAAACTCTGCTCCAACTTTGAGCTTATTTTTTGTGACAGTTTCATGTAATCTTGCTATTGTTTTGAAAATAAAGATGGAATCATTTTTGAGCTAGCATTGGGTTACCTCAGAGGGCTTAATCTCTTGGATTAAGGCCGTATATAAGCAGCCAAGCTCCTCTTTACTTGTATCTGTATACTTTGTTTCAGTTTGTAGATTAGTTTGATGTTAGATGTATTTCTTTCATGGTTAAGAATAGGTTTCTTTTGATGATCTAGTAGTTTTCTTCCATTTATGCTTTCTATAGCAGGTTAAATAGTGATCAACAAAGATTCAAAAGGCTAGAAATAGTGCCTTGGCCTCTCTTCTTCCCTCTGGGACCATGATTTGAGGCAAAGACTCTCTTGCTACCCCAAAAACACAGATTTTCCTCCTTCATAGGGCTTCCAGTGTTTGCAACTTTTTAGAAGGTTAATAGTCCAGTTTTGCTTCAATTTAGATCTTCTTCATCATGCTTACTTCCTAATTTGCAATAGTCTTCTTTCATGCTTTCCTTTCCTACAATATTTCACAGCATTTCCTTTCATAGATCATAGTTTAGACACTTTCTATGCAAAACTTTGTTTTTCCTTAATGCATTCATTTCTCTTGTTGCTTGATTTCCTTGGTTGACTATCAGTTTCTATGCAGCAGATCTCTTCCAGCGGTAGTCCAGCTTATTATCAATCACACCCTCCATCTAATCTATGCCCTATTGGTCTCCTAAACCTCACCTCAATTCTGCCTTAATTTCCTACATTTTTCCTAGAACTTCTTCCTCTCTCCTTGAGCAAATCCAATCATGTTTTTCTCTCCTAGTGGTTCATGGTAGACCATAGGTGCCCTAAAACCTCATTCCAACCTTCATCCACCTTTTTCACCCACTCTCACACCCTCAAAACAGTGGAAAGTGCTCTCAGCCTCCTCCTATAGGACATTGTTTTTCCTCCTATATATTTCCTGTTTCCTCCTGTAGATTTTCCTGTAGGCTTTCTTTTGAAGGTCGAGTGTGGGAAGATCCTCTAGAAAGCCACCTGAGACCTCCTAGGACCCATACACACCATCCTACATCCTCTCAAGTACCAAAACTACTCCAATGCCACCTATTTGCTGCCACATTCACACATAATAAATTACATGCATGTCAATTTCACATAAAAATACATAAAAGTCCAAACATACGTTCTTTGCTTATTTACATCTAGAAATAACATATTTAGATGTTGTTTACTTCCTTAAGTAGGTAATGGCATTCCTTTCATGGTTTTCATAGTGCTTTCTGCAAAAGTAGAATTAGTTGGTTAATTAGGGTTTACTAGGTTTGCTTTACATTTGAGTCTTTCTCCTTTCTGCAGTTAGAATGGCATCTATAGCGTAATATTTCTTTCCTTCCATCACATATAGAGCTTCTTCTGGAATCCATAGAATTCGGTTAAGCTCCTAGTGATCTCGCTGGGTGACGAGGTGAAAACCTACAGTGAGAACTAGTACTTGTGCATACAACACCAATGCTTCCAAGTTTGTTATGAACTATTGGGTTGATAAGAGTAAAGTAGGTAGCCCAGGAGTTGCGGTATTATTGCTACAATACTAGTGCTCACCACTTTTTTGGTGCAATTTCCGGGGAAGTGTCAGAGTATTATGTGATTACTTCTTTCTTCTATTTCCTATTGCAACATTCTACTAATAGTTCATTTAAGCAAAAGTATACTAGTCATTTCTTTTCCTTTAGTTCTACATTTCCTTGCTTTCCTTTTTAATTCTGCAAATTTCATTTCATCAAGTTCATTTCAGTTAGTTGCAATTTGTTTTGTGCAATCAATTTTAGTTTCTGCAGGTACTATCAGTGTGGGAAAAAGAAAAGAACAACAAAAAAAAGATTTCCTTTCATGCCTCGTAGGAGTAGAGATAACTTAGGAAAATTCTTGCCTAGCACCCCCATTGCTTCACATAGCCAACATTCTCTCTTCTTTGGTGACTGTGATCAAGACAAACCCTTAGGTGAACACCCAAACATATTTGAAGAACCTATAGCGGAATAAGAAGAAGAAAACATTCCTTTGGAGCCAATGGCCGAAAATAGAAATGCTAGGGGGAATGGAGAGAGAATAGAGGGTACCTTTCCCATTCATGAGACAAATGGGGACACCAAAATGAAGAATATAAGCCCTTCCACCCTACCTCATTTCCATGGTCTGACTACAGAAGATCCTGACACCTTCTTGTTCAAGTTTGTTGTCATTTGTTGAACTTATGACTATGCAGAAGATGAGAAAAAGTTGAAACTGTTCCCTTTTACTCTCAAGGATGTAGCACTATGCTGGTTCATGGGATTACCTGGCAATAGCATCACAACTTGGGCTCAAATGCAGCAGGCCTTTAACAACAAGTATCGAGACTATTGTAGGTTAAAAGATACTAAAGAAGAAATCTTCTGAATGACCATAGGAAGTGATGAGTCCCTGGAAGACTATGAAGAGAGGTTCAAGCTCAGTTACAAAAGGGTCGGGTGTACACTTGACCCTAAGTCTCTGAAGTTGGTCCTGCTCAGGGGAATCTAGGAAGATCTTCTAGACACCCTCCATCTGCTGGCCGAGGGAGACATATACCAACTACCCTATGAGGACATAAATATTGCTTTTAGAAACCATTCTAGGGAAGCCAGACAGAAAGGTAGGGGGAGTCAACCCATAGCCAGTACCTCTTCCTCCAACTCATCCATTAAAGGAGAAAATGGAAACATGCTGGAAGACTTCAAGAGTGATATGTCGCAAACTCTTTCCATGCAAATGGACACCTTACATATCAAAAGAAAACAAGAGGAAGCAGAGAGGGCTTTGGCCATTTTTTTCCCTAGATGCACTAATCGACATCCTAGTAATGAATGCCCATTGAAATCTATAGAGGTTTGTTCAGTCTATGAAGAAAATCATTCTACAGATAAGTATCCTTCCTTGCCCAGACTTAAAGCTATATATCAAGGGGCTGAGGGAGTCACTGAATAGCTCTACTACATAAACCAAAGAAGGTTGCCTGGAGCTAGACCATACCAACAGGGAATGCAAGGGACATCTTAGGCATACTACAACCCCAACCAATTGCCCTCCATACCTTCTTGGGGTCCCCCTACTCATCCTTCCTGTTCCACACCTCCTCCTTGGTCCTTCACATCTCAATATCATACCCAAATAGCCAGTCATTCATTTCAATCCTATTCTCAGCCACAACTTCAGTGGAATGCATCTCATCAGGGGTGGAGGCCCCAATACAAATCTCTTCCCACTCGCATGCCTCCACCACCTGCTCAACTACAACCTTTACCTTTTGCTCCACCAAGGCAACCCCAAATGCCTACCCAGCCAAATCTGAACCTGAGCAACAGACAGGCTCAACAAGTGTAGAGTGGGGAACCATCAGGCCCAACTTATGCTGTGGAGATTCAAGAAATCAACTTACGATCTGTGAACGTTCTCCAAGATAGCTAGCATCCACCCAAGGAGGTTGAGGAAGATAAAGAGGAAAGCGAACCTAAACCAAATCCACCCTTTCTTGAGAGACTATCTGTGATAGTCGACCCTACCCCAGAAGAGACTGAACTCCTAGGAGAATTGAAACATTTATGTGTAAAGATACCACTTCTCCAAGCCATACAAGATGTGCCTATCTACAATAGGTTAATCAAAGAGAAGTGATTTAGGCATCCAGGAAGGTGCAAGAGATATGCCCCAACCATCAATGTCATAGGACAACTGTTCGACCTGATGTTGGGGTAGGTAATCTATCCAAAATATTTGGACCCTGGAAGCCCAGTAGTTGATTTCCACATCAATGGCACAATGATCCTACATACCTTAATTGATCTAGGAGCTGCCATTAATGTGATGACAAAGGACACAATGCTCAAACTCAACCTCCAGGGCTCCTTGAGGAAGACCATGACAGTGCTATAGCTAGCAGATTGCTCCACAGTGACCCCTGAGGGGATTGTGGAAGATGTGCTGGTCTCCATTGATTCTTGGGAGTACCCTACTAATTTCTTAGTTCTCCAGCCAAAGGAAAACTCACTGGGTATCCTCTCATTCTGGGAAGACCCTAGTTGGCTACAACCGATGCCTACATTAGCTATCAATCTGGGAACATGACCATAAAGAATGGGCACATGTCCAAGCAGTTAATCCTATATCCTCATGCCCAACCCTTGCTAGAACATGATCTACCTCTTTAGTTGGAGGAGGAAGATGAGGATGAAGTTTATTTTGCACCACTTTGTACATCAGAAACCACCATATGGGAAAACCGCAAGATGAGGATGATATGATCAAAAATTTGATTAAGAATCCACCTCCCAGTGTATCACCATTAGAAGACATAGTAAGAGAAACACAAAACAACCCCTCAATTGATCTCTGTGTGGCCAATCCTACTTCTCCCCATGTTAAAAATATAGAGTTTGGCCCAAAAAGGACATTGAAAATCAATCCATCCCTATCTACTTCCCAGGAGAAGGAGTTATGCAGCTTGCTAAGAAAACATCTAGATGCCTTCACTTGGAGTTATAAGGAAATGAAGGGAGTGCACCCTTAAGTTTGTACTCATCATATATACATCAAGGAAGATTGCAAACCAGTTAGGTAGCCTCAAAGGAAGATGAATCCAACACTTAAAGATATTGTTAAGGAAGAACTACAAAAATTTCTTAATGCAGGATTCATCTATCCCATCTCTGACAGTGAATGGGTCTCTCCTTTGGTGCTAGTGCCAAAGAAAAATGGTAAGTGGAGAATCTATGTCGACTATCAAGAATTGAACAAAGCCACTAAAAAGGACCATTTTCCTTTACCTTGCATAGATCAAATGTTAGATAGCCTGGCAGGGAAAAAGTTTTTCTCTTTCCTAGGTGGGTATAGTGGGTACAATCAAATTCAAATCAGCCCGAAAGACCAATCTAAGACCACTTTCACTTCTCCTTGGGGTCCCTTTGCATATCGGGTCCTTCCTTTTGGTTTGTGCAATGCTCCAACCACTTTCCAAAGAGCGGTATTGAGTATATTTTCTGAATTGGTTCATGATGCAATAGAAATATACATGGATGATTTTATTCCTTATGGTTTTGGCTTTCAGGAAGCTTTATCTAACCTAGGAAAAGTTCTAGATAAGTGTATTGAGATGAACCTGTCCCTCAGTCCGGAAAAATGTGAGCTTTTGATGACTAAAGGGACTGTGTTAGGTCATGCAATATGTCAACAAGGACTGCAGGTGGACCTCAACAAAATTGCCTTCTAACTTAGTAACCGGAGAACCCACAGTAAAAACCATTTTTCATCAACGTTTCAAATCCCAACAGGGATCCATCATTAGGACATCTTGAATGATGATAGTAGAAAAGCTTGAATGAGGTATTAAATAGCTTTTAATAGTTTGAAGTGAGAAGATTTAACTGGATGTCAGCTATTTTAATCATTTTTATTTATTATTATTCTCATTTTTAATAATTTTAAGTATTTTCAAAAGACTATTATTAATGTAATAATAAATAAATACTTTATTATTTAATTGTTATCATCAATATTTACTAATAAATGTTTAAATTATTATTAAGGGTTTAATTCAGTTAATAGATTTCAATAGTAGATCCAAAATAATTAATTTCAAAATTATTATAATAAAATATTTACATTAATATTGATTATTTAATATTCAATATTAAATAATAATAATATGTGACTATAAATATTTAAATTACTATTACTAAAAAGTAATATTAATGTATAAATATTAAATACTTTAATATATTAATATTAATATAATAATTAATAATAATAATAATAATAATAATAATTAATAATTAATACCCAGCCTAGAAGTTTGGTGTTCTAAACAGTCTCGCCATCAGAGCCCTTCGAATTTCTAACTCTGAGCATTTGGATGAAGAAAAGAAGCATTTAGTCTCAGCTTTTAAAGGTATGGGCTACAAAGAAAAAGAAATTAAAGTAGTTATAGAGAGAGCTGAAAGAAAGGTGTTATCTCATAAGCCTAAGGATCAAGACCAACCTCAATGTGGGAGGGTTTTTCTTCCTTATATTCGAGTGATAGATAAAATTGCTAAAATCCTTAAAAAGAAAAACATAATCACACAATTCTCAGCCCCTAGAATTATTAGGCAAGGTATGAGGTCTGTCAAGGATAATATTAATATACATCAACTTAAGGGAGTCTATAAAATAGATTGTTCATGTGGAAAAAGTTACATTGGTGAAATAGGTCGATCCTTGCAGACAAGACTCAAGGAGCATGGAGCTGATATTAGGAATGAAATGGCTCGAACTTCGGCCCTTGCAGAGCAATTCTCAAAAACCAAGCACCGTGTCTACTTGGAAAATACTTCAATTATTGCACGTGAAGAAAAACATCATAGGCGAAAGATCAAAAAAGCTCTTGAGATTATCAAATATCCACATAATCTCAACAGGGACAATAATATTGAGATTAGTGGAAGCTGGCTTCCCTTAATCATAGAAATTAAGATCACCAATACTTCTTAGGTATAGCGCTCAGGGGGTAGATATCTCTCTCCTATTCTAGCATTAGTAGTTAGCAGCTTTACTTTCACTGTTACTCTCCATAATATTAATTTTCAATACTTTTAGGTATGAATTATAACATTTACAATAATAATTTTGATAATAGCTATCACTATTATCCCTAATTATTATTATGAAATCTTATTATTTTTTATTT
>APFE031638389.1:74113-116515 GCA_000404065.3 Pinus taeda
TATTAATTATTAGTTTATTAATTATTAATTAACTGCATTAATATTAATATTATATTAATATTAAAGTATTAATATTTATATTTAATATAATACAACTCATATTAACCCTTTAGTAATAATAATTTAAATATTATATTCACACATTATATTAATATAAATGAATAGTAACACTAATATTTAATCTAAATATTTATTATAATAATTCTGATTAATTATTATTTGGATCTACTATTGAATCTATTAACTGAATTAAACCCTTAATAATAAATTTAAACAATTATTAGTAAATATTGATGATAAAGATTAAATAATCAAGTATTTATTTATTATTACATTAATAAATAGTCTTTTGAAAATACTTTAAAATATTAATTAAAAATAGAATAATAATAAATAAAAATGATTAAAACATCTGACATCCATTTAAATCTTCTCACTTCAAACTATTAAAAGCTATTTAATACCCTCATTCAAGTTCTTCTACTATCATCATTCAAGATGTCCTGATGATGGATCCTTGTTGGGATTTGAAATGTTGACGAAAAATGGTTTTTACTATGGGTTCTCTAGTTACTAAGTTAGAAGATATAAATCACAGATGTCTTAAATCCAAAAGTGCCATCATCCAAAGGGTCCCACCTCCTCAGAAGGTGAGAGATGTCAGAAGTTTCCTAGGCTTAACTGGATATTACAGAAGATTCATTAAAGATTTTAGCAAGCTAGCCTCTCATTTGTTTGGCCTCTTAGGCAAAGATCTTGAGCTCATATGGTCAGAAAATTGTCAAGAAGCCTTAGATGCCTTGAAGAGAAAGCTAGTGACTACCCCAATTCTCAGAGGCCCAAACTGGGCCCTGCCATTTCACATTCATACAGATGCCTCAAACAAAGTGATAGGAGTAGCCTTAGGACAAATTGATGAAAGGTTACCTTATGCCATATACTTTATAAGCAAGAACTTGTCAAAGGCAGAGTTAAACTATACAGTGACCGAGAAGGAACTCCTAGATGTCGTGCATTCCTTAAACAAATTCAGACATTATATCACAGGCTATCAAACCTTTGTGCACATTGATCGTGCTACAATTAGATATTTAATGAACAAACTAGATGTAAATTCTTGCATTATTAGATGGTTTCTTTTATTGCGGCGGTTTGATTTGACCATTATTGATAGGTCTGGTAAAGAAAATGTTGTTGCTGACTTTTTGTCTAGAGTAAATTTTCCTGTAGGTGAAGAAGGAATGGTGGATGACCAAATGTTAGAGGAACACCTATTTGCTATATCACTACCCTCTCCATGGTTTGTTGATATAGCAAACTACTTGTTTTCAACACAGTTCCCACCACACCTATTCTCAAAAGAGAAGAGTAGGATAATAAGGAAAAGTGCCCCTTTCACCTAGATTGGGGGCAATCTCTTCAAGCTTGGCCCAGATCAGATCCTGAGAAGATGTTTCAGGGAGGAGGAAATCTTTGACATCCTCTTGACCTGTCATGACGGGCCTTGTGGAGGTCATTTTGCAACAAAAAGAACTGCCTTCAAGATACTGCAAGCAGGCTACTACTGGCCCACTCTTCATCAGGATGTGAGGAGATATACAAGCCAGTGTGATCAGTGTCAGAGGATGGGGAAACCTACTCCAAAGGATGAGATGCCCATACAACCTCAAGTGACCTTTGAGCCATTTGAGAAGTGGGGCATGAACTTTGTGGGTCCTATCAGCGCTCCTTCAAAGTAGAAACAATACATAATTGTGTGCACCGATTACTTGACAAAGTGGGCAGAGACAAAAGAAATCAAAGTAGCGACAGAGGAAAAAGTAGCTAAGTTTTTGAGAGAAAACATATTCTACAAGTTCGGATATCCAAGAGAGTTGGTCATAGATCAAGGCAGTTAGTTCACTTCCAATTTGATTGAAGACCTACTCACACATCATAAGATCAAGCACAAGACTTCCACCCTTTACCATCCACAAGCAAATGGGAAAGTGGAGGTCACTAACAGAGCATTGGAAGGAATACTAACCAAGGTAGTGTGCAGTAGCAGAAAATACTGGGTGGAAAGATTAGTTGAGGCCACTTGGGCCTACAATACAACATGGAAGACCACCACTGGGTTCACACCCTATGAACTAGTCTATGGGAAGAAGGCTTTTCTTTTAATAGAATTTGAGTTCAATACACTAAGGATGGAAACTCAACTAGACCTAGACCTCAGCCATGCACAGAAGGAGAGATTACTTCAGCTCAATGGATTGGATGAATACAGATTACAAGTCCTTCTCCACACAGAGGTAGTTCAGCTTCAGAAGAAGATATGGCATGACAAAAATATCAAGGAGAAGCAATTCCAAGAGGGAGATTGGTCACTACTCTATGATTCAAGATACAAAGACTTCAAAGGAAAGCTGAGGATAAGATGGCTAGGACCCTACACTGTGGAGAAATGCAATGAAAATGGTTTAGTTCTAATTAGAACCATTGATGATGAAGCCATCCCCATGCTTGTTAATGGACATTGGTTGAAAGTCTATAAGAAACCCCTCTTGAAGCAAGAGTTTATTGAAGGTATGAATAAAAAAGTGATGGTAGTGGAGCATGTCTTAGTTTCCACTTCACCCACTCATTGAAGAAAAAACAAAAAATAATAAGGACTCAAGTGAAAACCTCCATGAGGTGCTTGAGTCCCATTATTGGGTTGAAAACCTCTTCTGAGGTGGCCCAGTGATGTAAAAAAAAAAGAGAGAAAAAGAATAAGATCCCTAGGTGAAAACCTCCCTTGGAGGCGCCCAGGGTAGGAAATTAGGGTGAAAATCTCTCTGAGGTGCCCTAGTTGTTTTTCATAAAAAAACAAAACAAATAACAAAAAAAAAAAAAAAAGAGAAAAAAGAAATGAATTTTTGTTGCATTGCAGGTTTGCAGGGGGACTACAGGGAGCAGAAGAAGGTGCCAAGGGGACCTTGCCATTCATAACAGCACCCATCTCACCTTCTCCACACTTTTCTCCATCGTTTCTGCCATTTCTTTCACCCCATTATGCTTCTTTTTCAAAAACTGTGTTTTCTACAAGAGGCTCTGTGTTTTCTACAAGAGGCTCCTGTAAGAATTACAAAGAGCCAGAAATGGATACAAAAGGCAGTTCAAGGGACAAGGAGGCTTCATGAATAACCTATAAACCGTCCTACAATCTTCAAACCTCCTTGACATCATTTTCGAGCCTGCATTACACCCCAAGCATCATTTCTTTCTTGTCCAAGAAAAACACAGAAAAAATAGTTTTTCAGTAAAAAAGAAAAAAAATAAAAAAAAAATAAGAGAGGAAGCAGCACCATCCACCTCACCTGAAGCCTACCTAATACCTCTTCACCTTTATCTATACTTATGGCATCATCCTCAAGCTCCAAGCATAGGAAGAAGCTGAAGTTTCAAGGGGAGAAGCAGCTACAAGAGCTCCTGTAGGAATTCCTGTAGCAGCTGATCCCATCAAAACCTAGCACTAGCAGCAGGAGAATGCACACATGAAGGTTGAGAAGAAACCTGAAGCTCAAACCCAGCTAAAGAAGAACTTGCACAAGACACAACCACACATCAGCAAGCATATAGCATGCATCAAAAGAAATAAAGGCATGCTGCAAAGAGAGAGCCACAACACCTCACAACAAATACATTCGGATCACAAGTAAGTAACTAAATAGCTCCTCTGTTTGCATTTGTGTAATTAGAAGTCATGCAAAAGCAATGATATGGTTGAGGTTGAATGAGGGAAAGGTGGCCAATTAACTGGGCCACCTTCATCTAGTTGACTCCACTCATCCGAGATGTCACCCAGACATGCGCATAGTCAACTCCACCACAAGATGCCAAGGACAGGTAGTGGAGGAAGTGTGAACTCCGATGCAATGATGGGATATGATTACGAGGAGAAGCCATGATGACCAAGCAGGTGGGACCACCGGCCTGAATATGGCCAATGTATACCTTTCCAGGTCACCCCTCATCACCGGAAATATTCATAAAGGGTAATAAGTACTCCTCCCCGAGCATTCCCACCACCTTTTCCTTCATTCTCTCCTGGTAACTTAGCTACAGTAGTCTACTTGTTCCCCCATAGCCTCGTAACCATCATCCTCCATCAATCTCTCCCATATTCCTACTCTTGGTGTTTTATATAGGAGCATCTATAGGAATTCTACAGGAGGGACAACAGGCTTCTACAGTGGGGGCAGTGAGTTGTTTTTAATGGAGAAAACTCGATTTTTTGCACGATTTTCAGTCTGAATAGGTATGGTTCATCCATGCCCCCTATTGAATATTAATATATGAAAGAAATGGTCTCAATTTGAGGAGGAAATAAGTCTTTAGGAGAGGAGAAAATACATAAAAAAAAAATTATGCTTATTTTAAAAAAAACATAGTCTCCTCTGTTTCTCTGTTTTTCTCAAAAACATTTGTCTCAATCTCCACACTTGGTATCCCAAAATAGTATAAACAAACTTACAGGAGGGTTTATGAGAAAGGAGCCCACTAACTCCACTATGCTCCATGCACATCCACAAGTGGTGGACATCTTCACAAGGTCAAATTGGATGAATTTCTTTGAGAAATTCCAAGAGTTTGACGAGGAAATTGCCCAAGAGTTTGCTCTCTCTCTGGCACCCCACACAAGAATTCATGCCACTATCACCTTTAGAGGTCTTTCCATGGATATAACCCCTGAATTTATTAGTAGGGTCACTACCCTTCCTCTTGGAATGCCTTGGATTAAGGATGAGAAACCAATTCGCTGGGCTGCCAAGAAAAACGTTTTCCAAAACAATGAAACCCCTGTAGAAGATAAAAATGGCATTAGAAGGGTTAGCATACCATATCCCTGGGATGATGTTAGCTACCAAATAATCAAATACATTTCCTGTGAGGGGTGGTACAACATTGTCTATGGTTATCACTTTATAATCCTCCATGAATTAAGGTATGGCATGGACACTCCAGCACCTCAAAAGCTCAGTATCCCCTACTTCCTCTTGCAGTCCCTCATTGACTGTAGCACTAAGGTTCAAGTACGAAATTCAAAGCTGCTAGCTCACCATGGGTTAATAAAAATCCTAGTGGAGGATGCCCTCCATACATTTACACTACCTACAACATGGGAGGCTTTCCGAAACATGACAGTTGAGGATGGCATAAAGGCCTTAACCTATGATGTCAGTCCTACTAGTAGTGAGGAGGAAGAGCAGCAAGGGGGAGAAGGTCAAGCCACTGGTGACTTAGCAAAACAAGAAAGGAAGGAGGAAGAAACTAAAATAGAGGAGGAGAGAGCTGAAGAAATAGAGCAGGAAGAGACAGAAAAAGAGACAGAAAAAGGGATAGGGGGAGAAAAAGAGGCAGAAAAGGCATAACAAGGAGAAGAGTCCCCTGAGACTCTGGAAAGGGAGGTAGTAGCTACCCTCACTACCCTCAGTACACTAATCAAGCCAAAGAAAAAGAGGAAAAGACAGGCCTCCATGTATTTCAGGGCTACGAAGAGCACAAGAATCAAAACAGGGAAACCTCAACCCTTTTCAAAAGTGCCAATTACAATTGAAGATTCACCCTCTGCCAAGGGGAAAGAATCGTCTTCTAAGACACCTATAACATATGAAATGGGAACTCCTAGATCTTCCACATGGAAGGAAAAGGTATTACTACAGGACCCAAAAACAGTCCTACAGGATGCTCAAACAGTTCTACAGGAGACACTGTCAAAACTATAGGAGACCCAATATCTTGAGAAAAGGATAGAAGGACAGCCATAGGTAAAGGAGGATGCACCAGAGATACAAGAACCTGATCCCCAACCTAGTCTTGCTTCGTATTACAATCTACTTGAGGGAGGAAGGATAATTCCACAGAAATTTGCAATCCCACTATTCTTTGAATCAGAGAAATAAAGAGTAAGAACACATAGGTGGATGCAAATAGCCAAATCCAAAGGAGTTGAGGATGTTGGCCATATGGAAAGCAAACTCAGAGAGATGGGCAGAGAGTTGAGTGCTCTCAAAGAAAGGGAAGCAATTACAAGAAGCCACCTTGAAACTGAAAATGAATTGCTAAGGAGGCAGTTGCAAGAGAAGGAGACTCAACTGGCATGCATGGACAACTTATCCATGGAGGCATTGCAATGTAGAACACTAGAAAAATCCTATGGCCTCTATCTCAAGGACCAATGGTTACAATTCCAGATAAAGACTTTGGCGCAAAGAGGCATAATGCCTTTCCATGATTACAGGCAATTTATGGATTTGTGTGACCAAAGCACATCAGAGGATAAGGAAAAAATGGAAAAATTCTACCTACATAACATGGCCCTCACAGACATGAATGTGTGGGACCCTAATGCCAAGCTAGGGGACCTGCAATTAATGGCCATGGCCTCATGGATGAACCATGAATAATTGAGGGCAGTAGAAATAAAAATATTGACGGTAAAGGAGAAAAATGAGCCACTAATGATAAGAGCTGAGATATCAGATCCTATGGAACTCATCAGCACGCAACCTACTTGCTAATGACCCTTATATTGCCCCTAGATATCTCACCAATCAGGCACAAGCCGTTGCACATTTTGTGGATATGCAAAGACTACTTGGCGATGACTGTGTGCATGCATGCATGAGGAGATGGAACACCTTACCACATAGTTTGCAGATCAGGGAATATCATTCCCCCATGAGGCTGAAGGAGGCATTGAAAAGAGTGTTAATGTACAAGCACTCCATGTAGAGGGAGAAGGTCAACTGGATTGGCCTCAAACTGAGTCCCCCACTACTATTAGGCATGCTAGAAGGCAGAAGGGAAGAAGAAGAAGAAGAGTAGTGGAAGGAGATAGACAGGAAGGCAAGATTCTATGGAAAAGAAGAGTAGACAACATTAGAATCCTGGGATGCTAGGGAGGCCACCAAGGCCATAAAAGATAAGGAGATTGACTGAGTTGCTCAGAGCATGAGCAACACTTTCAGTAGGGGCTGATGATGAGCCTCATAAATGGGTAACTATATGGGCTCATTTTACCTCCTAACCTAGTCAAACCAACCATTCTCTTAGCTTATTACATGATTTTTTGATTATATTTATGCTTATTGAGTGAGTTGAGTTAGTTATTGTGCCATGTGGTCTAACATGTATTTAATGCAGATTATTGATGAGTTTTGAGGTCAAAGTCAAGGTCCAATCGACAAATGGAAGCAATAACTTGAAGTGGAAAAAGGAGAGGACTTATAGGAGGGAATCCGCCTCATTTATTACTCCTCACTTCGAATTCCCCTTCGTTCAACTCAGAGTACAAGTAGCTGAATCATGCACTAGAAGGTCACTGAGCAAGTGGAGGATGACTGATGATTATCTCAAGTTTTTGGAGCCAAGCCTCCCCAATTTTAAGGAAGCTATTGGTAGCTTAATTTGTATAAGTAGAGAGGACTATGGCCTCACTATGGTTAGATTTTTGTTGGATTTTTGCTTATGTAAACTCTACTTCAACTTCGATTTTATTTTTTGTGACAGTTTCATGTAATATTGCTATTGTTTTGAAAATAAAGATGGAATCAGTTTTTAGCTAGCACTGAGTTACCTCAGAAAGCTGAAGCTCTTAGATTAAGGCCCAATCCAAGTAGACAAGCTCCTCTTTACTTGTATCTGTATATGTTGTTTCAGTTTGTAGATTAGTTTGTTGTTAGATGTATTTCTTTTATGGTTAAGAATATGTTGCTTTTGATGATTTAGTAGTTTGCTTCCATTTGTGCTTTTTGTAGCAGGTTAAACAATGATAAAAAAATATTCAAAAGGCTAGCAACAGTGCCTTGGCCTCTCTTCCTCCCTCTGGGACCATGATTTGAGGCAAAGACTCTCTTGCTGCCCCAAAAACACAAATTTTCCTCCTTAATAGGACTTCTAGTGTTTGCAGCTTTTTAGAAGGTTAATAGGCCAGTTTTTCTTCAGTTTATATCTTCTTCATCATGCTTACTTCTTGATTTGCAATAGTCTTCTTTCATGCTTTCCTTTCCTACAGTATTTCTCAGCATTTCCTTTCATAGATCATAGTTTAGACACTTTTTATGCAAAACTCTATTTTTCCTCAATGCATTCATTTCACTTGTTGCTTGATTTCCTTGGTTGAATATCAGTTTCTATGAAGCAGATCTCTTCTAGCAGCTTATCAACAATCACACCCTCCATCTAATCCATGCCTTATTGGTCTCCTAAACCTCACCTCAATTCTGCCTTAGTTTCCTGCATTTTTCCTAGAACCTCTTCCTCTCTCCTTGAGCAAATCCAATCATCTTTCTCTCTCCTGGTGGTTCATGGTAGACCATAGGTGCCCTAACACCTAATTCCAACCTTCATCCACCTTTTTCACCCACTCTCACACCCTCAAAACAGTGAAAACTGCTCTCGGCCTCCTCTTATAAGCCTCCTGTAGGATGTTGTTTTTCCTCCTGTAGATTTCTTGTGTCCTCCTATAGTTTTTCTTGTAGGCTTTATTTTGAAGGTTGAGTGTAGGAAATCCTGCAAAAGACCACCTGATACCTCCTAGGACCCATCCACACCATCCTACATCCTCTCAAGTACCAAAACCGCCCTCCAACGCCACCTATTCACTACCACATTCACACACAATAAATTATGTGCATGTCAATTTCACATAAAAATACATAAAAATCCAAAAATATGTTCTTTGCTTATTTACTTCCAGAAATAGCATAGTTAGATGTTGTTTACTTCGTTGAGTAGGTAATGGAATTCCTTTCATGGTTTTCATAGTGATATATGCAAAAGTATAATTAGATGGTTAATTAGGGTTTACTATGTTTGTTTTACATTTCAATCTTTCTTCTTATGCTGATTCTGGTCCCAACAATGGAACCATTTGTTTCCTTGAGGGGACCTGACCCAGGTTTAGCATTATTTAGCCAAAAAAATCCCTACACTACTAGCCCTTTTGGAATCAGCCCGTGGAGCGCAGACCAAAGTCTCACCCAAAGTAGTATGGGGGGATGCTGGAACCAAGTTTCCACACCCTTGAGATGGTTGTGATGTTGTTTGATCTCTTCTATCTGGGCCTGCCTTCATGCAAGTGATCTTGCTCTAGGTCTTGTAAGACAAACCCTCTATTCTAGCATTCAATACCTTCGTGAAAGTATACGATCGACCTTTGTGCAGCTCTAACCTGTAGCTCAGGTACTTTTGCGTTTCTATAGCAGTGTGCCATGTAGATTCCCCAATTATCCTAAGTGATTTTCTTATCCTGTTAGATACTTAAAGTTATCACCACGTAAGCATATATTTGTTATTTCGTTCAATTATTCAGTGTAATTGCATTCATTTGAACATATTATAAGCATAATAAAGGCAATTCATACATAAGATATCCAAACCCATCAACAGAAAAAATACACAGAAATTGCAAAATAACTCCTTTTATTAATATCTTCCAAGTGTTACAGATTTTATTCACCATGCGCACACAGCTACAGGGGTCCATGCACTTAGCTACAGAGCCTCTACCTATGCTACAACCCAAGACTTAGACTTCCTACTCTAAAGCTATGACTCTCTTCCTTGTCTCATTGATTGATTGATGCCTCTAACTACTTAGAGCTTAGCTCTTTTTATACAATCCCATGGTCCATTAATATCTTCCAAGTGTTACAGATTTTATTCACCATGCGCACACAGCTACAGGGGTCCATGCACTTAGCTACAGAGCCTCTACCTATGCTACAACCCAAGACTTAGACTTCCTACTCTAAAGCTATGACTCTCTTCCTTGTCTCATTGATTGATTGATGCCTCTAACTACTTAGAGCTTAGCTCTTTTTATACAATCCCATGGTCCATGGACCATGGGTAGAACTCTTATAGCAGACTTTACTTTACAAAAATAAGGGTGGACTACGCTTTGTGACACATAATACCTTTGTGCTCCGTGACCACAAAATGAGGAGTCGTTACAATAATACTACAAAACATGGTATTTTAGCCCCAGAACTACCTTTGGGGGATTCCACTCCCAACACAATGTAAACATCCTCATGGCGGCTTTGAATAGAAATATCAGGATATTTGGAGAAGATGGGTTTGTAGAGGACAAATCTAAATGGGGATCAGAAGAATGGGGAGAAATGAAGAATCAGTCGAAGAAAGAATGGGTAAACAATCAACCTAGTTCGAGTGTCGTGAAGCAATCCTTGTTTAAAAGGGAAGCAAAAGTAGATATCAATCCATATCACAGTGAGATAAACACTTTGAAGCTGAACCATTGATTGCAGCAACTAGAAGTTTGTTTCAGTGTCCATCAGATTGAGGAAGGACATAAAATCTCATTTGTGCAGTTGAACTTGGAGGGCCATGCACTAACTTGGTGGCAAAGCCACATAGAAACCCTATGGTTGGAGGCATAACCTATAGTGACTAAGTGGGAATATTTCATAACCCTCATTAAGTCACAGTTTTATTCCATTAGGTATGTGGAGGACTAGTCGATCTAGTGGCATTACTTTAAATAAAACTGAGGTCAAAGAGTGACCATGGAATTTAGAAAGATGGCATTAATGTTGGGTACCTATCCAAAGAACCCATATGTATTCATCAAGTATTTGGGGGGTCTGCACCGCCATTTGCATGAGAAAGTGATGTTGTTCAAGCCCAAATTAGTGGGTGAGGCTTGTGTACAGGCACAATACCTGGAGAACATAGGCCTGGAAAGAGTGCAATCAAATGGATCGAAGTCAAATGAGAAACATGAAGCTTCTAAGGAGGGGAAGAAGAATAAAAAAGGGGGAAGATAAAAATACGACAACCACAACACACCAGTGCAAAGATCCTACCAACCATTGCAACATTAAGGGCCATATAGAGGAGAAGTTCTGGAAGTTGCATCCATAACTAAACTCGAAGAACAAGAAGAAAGATAAAAAGAAAAATAATCTCATGGTCGTGAATGCGAGCAAACAAAGTTGAAATAAACTCAGACATGTATGAGAATATTTTTTATACGCCAGTGTAGAAGGAGGTGAATCTTAGTAGCCTTAAGAAATAGGAAGAGAAAGAAATGACCAAACTCTCCCATGTAAAGATACAGGTCAAGAGGACAAAGATTGATGCTCTGTATGACTCAGGATCATATGCAAACCTCATTGCAGTAGAGCTGGTAAAGAAGTTGGGGCTCGAATTTCATGATCATCCAAACCCATATCCACTGGGATGGGTAAATAATGATTCAAAGCTTAAGGTAAAAAAATAGTGTAAAATTAGATTTGCTATCAGTGTTGATTTTATTAATGAAGTAGATCTAGATGTGGCTCCCCCTGATGTATGTGGAGTCATGTTTGGAAGTCCATACATGTACATGCGAGATGCAATATTCATGAGGAGAGCCAATTAGTACCGAATCTTCAAGGATGGAAAATCATTTATCATCAATGCACACAAAGGCAAGTCAAAAAATTCAATGGTAAGTGCCAACCAAGCCAAGAAATTGATCAGTTCCAATAAGAAGTATGTTTTATTATTTTTAGGAGAAAGTTAGTATGAAGAGGATTCAATAAGAGGCAAGGCATCCCTAGAGGGGTGTACTAAGGAACAAAAACAAAAATTGGAGGAGTTGTTATAGGCATACAGGGATGTGTTCTAAGAACCTAAAGGGTTACAAACTAAGAGAGAAGTGGAGCAGGAGATCCATTTATTTCCAGACTCCCCGTTGCGAATATTGGGTTTTACAAGTAGTCTATTATAGAAGTAAGTGAGGTGAATAAAAGGTTGTAACAACTATTGGAACAAGGTGTTATTTTACCAAGTACATCACCATGTGGGTAACCCATCATCATTGTGCCAAGAAAGTATGGTACTTGGCATATGTGTATAGATTACAGGGCAATGAATAAAATCACTCTCAAGAATAGATATCCCCTACCTAGGATAGATGATCTCCTAGATCAGTTGCAACAAGAAAAGTAATTCATCAAGATATACCCTAAGTTTGGATATCACCAAGTTTGAGTTAAAGAAGAAGATACATGGAAGACCGCCTTCAAAACCAGGAAAGGTTTGTATGAGTGGTTAGTTATGCCATTTGGCATATGTAATGCACCAACTACATTTATGATATTAATGAATGAGGTAATGTTCCCTTTTATATATCATTTTTTATTATCTATTTGGATGATATACTAGTATATAGTGCTACCTAGGAGGAGCATATTTCATTTTTGACGTAGGTGTTGGAAACATTGAAGAAGCACCAATTGCTAACAAATCTCAAGAAGTGTGAGTTTGCATAGCAGTCTTTAGTGTATTTGGGGTATGTGATCGGTGGAGGAGAACTAAAGATAGATCCTTCAAAGATGGAGGCCATCATGAAATGATCGGTGCTTACTAATGTTTCTAAGATCAAAATTTTCATTGGGGTAAGCACAATACATAAGGATATTCATAGATTCACTTTCAACAATGGAAGCACCACACCATGCCATAACAACAAGTGACAAGAGTTTCTAGTGGGGAAAATGTCAATAGAAGGCTTTCGAGGAGCTAAAAAAAAAATCATCCAAGAACTAGTTCTAGCATTACCAAACTTGAAGACCCTTTGAAGTGGAGATAGATGCAAGTGGGTATGTTATGGGGGTTGTCTTGATGTAGGGAGGGAGGCTTGTATGCTACCATTCTGAAGAATTTCATGGGGAATTTCTTAACTACCCTACATACGACAAGGATCTCTATTCCATGGTGCAAGAAATGAAGTGGAATCACTATATGATGGGAAAGGAGACAAAAATCCACACTAAAAACTATTTGTTATAGTACTTGCAAGCCCAGATTAAGCTACAACATTTTAGGAATTACAAGTGGATGGGGTTTTTACAACAGTTTCATTTGGTGATCAAGTATAAGAAGGGAAGCACAAACAAGTTGACTAACATGATTTCAAGGCCATACAAATCAAATATTATAGCTTTGGGGACTCTTATGGACATGGATACATTCACCCATGATGCATACAAGGAAGCATATTCAGGGGATGAGCACTTCAAGGAGGTGTATTAGCAGTTGCAGAGTTAGATTCATGTGCACAATGGTGACAACACCATTTACTACCATCTTAAGGATGGGTTACTCTACAAGATGGATAAGCTATGTGTTCCTTGTTGAGTCGTAAAAAGGGTCTTTTTCACCTCTAATTACCTCACATTAGTTTTTCAATCCAGGAACATTTTGTTATTTCAAAGAGTGTCTCAATCTAAGGCTATCATTTGTCAAAGTAATGCTAGTAGTATAGTGCTCAAAATACAAGAGTAAACGGATGCTTGAAACAAGATCTACTTATAGTAAAGCACTTTAAAGCTAAAATCATGCATTCAAGAAACTAAGCAATTCCTCAATCAAGGGTCCAGTAAAAATAACTCATCCCTCTATAAACTGATGTAACTAAAGACAATCAAGGAACAGTTCATCAATCTGGGGACTAGACAACAAATGTCAACGCCCACTACAGTTTCAGATCATTCTGCACACCAAATCAATAATAATGCAGATAATAAAGAAATGTAACAACAACTAGGTAATGTAACAGAAACCAACTCTTATGAACAACAACACCTTAATTGTTAGAAATAAGTGGAGAAATCGTATCTTACAGAAATCAGGTAGCAATCTTTATTCTAAGGATAAATCGGACAACACACAGAAATAGAACGGCAACTGATTAGCAATGAAACATAGAATAGTACTCAGAGCCAAATGCAAGTGCACGATAACCCAAGCTAAATAACGCACACAACACACCTTAGGAAAAGCAGTAATCTGATTTCGATACCACCAATATCAATCTTAGTTATCAGGAATAACAATTGTAATTCATAATGGAACATCAATGTCAGTTGAACCGCAATCGCAATCAAATGTAAACCATAGATGAATACAGTGATATGAATGTTACAACATAGTCACTCTATAGTTGAACAACTACAATATTCTATAAAGACCAGCAATATCGTATCAACAATTAAAGGAACAACAATGCGTTTCATAGTCAATATGATGTTTCTGTCTCAGAGAATGATATTACTCATTCTAACATAAATCAAATATAATAGAGTTGTGATGTAAAATAAGAAAACATATCAAATTATCGGACAAAGTTGATAAGGAAAACCATGCATAAACTAAAGGTAATAGTACAGGAGCAAGTGTTCCACCAGGGCCGGGCCCTTAGCCTCCAGGGACACACCGCTTGAGATTATTCCAGAATCAAAGATGAAACAACAACCCGGTTTATATTAATGCATTAAAATATAATTACAGTGGATCACTTCTCAACGAGAGTCAATGATCAAAGTCTCGAATTCAAAGAAAAGTTACATATAAAAATGACAGTCCATCTCCCCAGGCTAGCAATGCTGCCCCTTTTTATAATAGCTAAGGCGAAGATATTGATGATGCAAAAATAGTTAAAGCTTTTTTAATTCCAAGTTATCCCTTTGCTTTCTTGCGCTGAGTCGATATCTCCATTTCCTTTCCTTGGCTGATATGCTTTAATTTAGAACGCCTTGTTTGCATGCGGTTCCCTGCCAAAGGGACAACAGTTAACTTGGCCCTTTCTTTTTCTTTGGAATGGCAATCTTTCATTTTTCCTTTTTCCTGCATAAGAAATCGCAATTATTAGTGTTTCTGTGTTGCATAGAAATCCTGCAGATTTTGTTATGATTTCTTATTATCTACCTAGTTCATGATGCAAAGAGGCTATAAGTTTTAATGAAAAGATGCCAAAATAATCAACAAAAACATACCTTCTTTAGTACTCCACACACCCCCCTGCTTACCCTTTTTCATGCCCTCATGAAAACATTGTAATTGACATGTAAGGCAGTGAGAGAGTAGGCTAGAGATGGGATCTCATGTGGTGGTCTACAGCCATGATGCCTAAATAGGTGTTCAAAAAAATGGCCTGTTTGACCTTTAGGCATCTCATACAGGGCTTGGTATCCAGGTGCAGGGTGCCAAAAAATCAGACTCCGGAACCTATATCCTGACCAAGATGGCCCTGCTCTCAAAATAAATTCACCATAGAGGTGTAAGCGATTGGAAACTAACTTAAAGTTTTCATAATTAAATGGTTCCCTGAGTTGGATATTCAGATTAGAGATCTAATATCGAAATTTAGCCGCATCAATGGCAAGGTCTTTAATAGTGAAAAAGTATTCTATTCCCTTCCGATTGATTGTTGTATGAATGGGTCCTAATGCTTCAATCACGCTTGGAGTCCCCATGAGGTTCCTATGTTCCCTCCACAACTGCACTGGATTTCTAGGCTCAGCTCTTACCCATAAGTCTAATCCATTTTATTATCTTTGGAAGGCATTATAGGCTTTAAGCCATTTGATTTGATTAACCCCAAATGAAATAAATGCCTGCAATTGGATATCCCCAACAAAAGGGTTGGGGTTCTGCTCTGTCTCTTAGTCTAACACAAGGTTATGTAGATAGAATTCACACAGTAATCTTTGAAATTTTACCCCGTAGTGCTTACAACAATTTATAAATTCATCAATGGTATTAATTTGTATAGGGGCTCCTGCTCTAACAGCTTTTATTTTCAATTACAAATATTGTTCCATTAAAAACAAGACAAAATTCTTAGCAGGGGCTCTACATGCTAGGATGTCAATGTAAAAAGAGCATAAGTTATCCATCTTCTTGATAACTATATCTAATCAACGAGTTACCTTTGCGACTTTTTCTTCTTCATTTCACCATCCTTCAAAGGCCTGGCTTTCGGATAAATTGACATTCCTTAACTGTTGTAGTAATTCTTCATACCTTTCTCGAGGGACCATTTGTTCTGTGAGTTTTTCTGCTGCTCGCTGAGCTTGCATCAAACCCTCCTGTAGGGTTACTGTCCTTGGATCATTGTCCCACATGGTAGTGGTGAGCGAGAGGTTCACTTGAATCTTCTTATTGCATCGTATCATGTTCATGGTTCACATTTCTTTAGAGGGTTGTAACTTTGTCTGCACTTCTTTGTCACAGGCCGATATATCATATGTTTGTACTTCAACATGGGTAATAGCTTAATGTTGTTCCTTTTGGTTTTGAACAGCAGACTACTCCTCAACCAAGTTTTGAATGGCAATCTACTCTTCAGCAGGGTTTGGAATGGCAAACTGCTCCTCCGTAGAGTTTGGAACAACAGACTGCTTCTCGACAGGGTTTGGAACAGCAGGGTGCTCCTCAACAGGGTTTTGAACAGCAGGGTGGACTCGAGTCCTCCAAACCTTTTTCTTGAGGGGTCTTTCCAGAGTGTTTGCATGTCTCCCCCTGAAGTCCTTTTTACCCTCTTCCTCATTTTCAAAATCCTGATCTGTTGTCGAAGTCAAACTATCACATTCAGTAATATTTTCTGTTCTTTCCGTAGTCTCTTAATTTCTTCTACTTCCTTAGAAGCAATAGTTGTTTGTTTACTCGGGCCTGGATTGTTATCTCGGTCAATTCCCTGGTTTTCTCCTTGGGGTGCTCCTTCGTTGCTCCGCTCGAGTTTCTCAGGGGTAAGAACCCTAGCCGGTCCTATTATTTCCTGGGTGACTTATTTTTCCACCCCTTCCTCTTCCTGAATTTCTTCTAGTGTAGTTTGGCTAGGAACTGATTGTTCCTCCTCTGTACCACTTTTCTCTCCTGTCATACTTTCATCATGAGCAAGCTGACTCTCTTTTTCTACCTCCTCATCATGTAATTCTTCAGGTGCATTTTTGTTCTGAGCAGAGTGTTCTTTTGGTTCTTCTTCAACATGGAGGTCTGGTGGGCTGAGAGGTTGGGCATATTTGGCCATATTTGCCAAAATTTTGGCCAATTCATCTTCTTGCAATGGATTTTGCAATGGGATGTCTTCACGCTACTATGTTTCTTCCTCCTCCTGCTCAGGTTGCTCGGTTTCATCCTCCATTTCTCCTTCCTCATTTCCTTGCATTCCTTTCTCATTCTCTTCTCCTTCTAATTGCGAGGGTTGCTCATCCCCTGAATCGTCTATCTCTACTGGTTGGCTAGTATCCCCTTGGGAATTTTCCAACCTCCCTTTAATCCATGCCAATCTGACTGATTTCCTTCATTTCAATGGTCTATCTAGTGTACTGGTGGCATGCTTACGTTTTGGGGATGGCGTAGTCAATCCCCCGTCTATCATGGCAATTATCTCTTCCCAGCTGCTTTGTTGCTAAGCGAGGCTATGGCTAACTATCAACCGTATCAACCCATGGTGACTTACTACTAATTCTACATGCTGTGCCTTTTTCATGCCTCAGGCAACATCATGAAGTAATGAATTTAAAAATTCAAGTAATTTTACAGAGCATTTATGTTTTAATACGGCTAAAAGTTTAAGGTGTCGTGGTCTTACCACGTCTTTCCTGCCTTCATAGGTGATGTAGCTTTGGATGGTCTTTGCCAGTTCTACCCACGGCTCTCCTAATGCTGCTGGTAGAACCCCCTTTCCTCTGACTGTCAGGTTCTGGCCTTCATCCTGGAAGGTTTTTATGATCTTTTGCAGTCTTTCCTTCTTTAACATCCACACGGATCCAGTGGCTGGTAGTCCCGAGACCTCTGCAATTATATCATCGATGACTGCTAAGTGTCTCCCCCTTACTATGGAGTGATCTTCTTGCAAGTTCTACAAGAATTCTATTGCTACGGTCTCATTGGATTCCTATAAATGATTGAGATAAGTTAACCAACTTGCTTTTGCCAGGATTTCCCGCGCAGCATCAGAGACTGTCAATACCTGTGGTTCTCTCCGAATTGATCTTCCTCCCATGCTTTTGGTTTCACTGTAAAATATCAGAGTATGGCAATGGAACAACAGGCTATTCAAACTGTTGGAACACAGAGAAACTAACAAAACAACAGGACTCGCTCAAATCCCGAGTCACTTACTAATTGCCACAGAGCATACTATGGAAATGGCTTAGGAACAACAAGCCATGCAAATTAAAAAATAATATACCATTGAGCCCTGCTATTCACAAGTAAACAATTTCCCGAATAGCAGTCTGACACGTATACCAGCAAATGATGAGGTTAACCTCCCCCCCTTCAATGTTATAGGCCATCCTCGGCTGTCAAATGAGGGAGCGATGTGCTGATCTTCCCTGGGACAGAATCATAAAGGAACAACGTATACCAACATGCCATGTTTACAAAAGGAGCAGGTTACCGAAATCAAGGTGTATAGTCGGATCACTTAACAAGTAAGAGACTGTTGTGATATGATGCGAGGCTGGGGAGGATAGGATAGTTGACATGCACACAGAGTGTAATGCTGTCATTGTCAACTTTTCTGTCATGATTGGTTATAATAGATTTACATGTGTTTAATGGTTCAAGAAATAATATACATAATCTTATGTGACTTATTACAAATGTATAGGAGATAGAAGGGTGTTTATGATTACTATTGGTGTATAAGGAATATGACTTCAATACCATTAACAGAGCTTTGCTGCTGACAGGTGTCCATAACCTTGACAGAGTTTTTTGCTTCACCCATGGAACCATGATCCTTTGTGTATGCTTAGAAAGTGTTGTGTGGTGTCAAAATGTAGGCCATTATGCTGGCTTGGTGACCAGTTAGCCATAATGCCATTCAACAGGAAGGAGTGAAAGGTGGGCAAGCCAGCTCATGATGAGACCTCCTATTCCAAGGACTCTTTATTTTTTGATGTGCCTCTTGGACCATATCCCTGATGTGGTGGCGATAGTGGGGATGCCACTTCACTTTCTTCCTTATGATCATGGTAGGTTGGCTCTTGATGAGACCCCTTATCCTGCATTTGACGACTTATATAAACAAGTCATATAAACATCATTTTCCTCTCTTTTCTCTTTTCTCTCATAAAGTACTTTCCTATTTATACACAAAGGGTGGTTCAACACTCCTTAAGAGTTGGAATGGTGGAAGAAGTCTTAACATCTCAATAGAAACATATAGACCCTTTGTTCTTATTCCTAAATAATAATCAAAGAAGACTATGAGAATTTAAAAGGGACCAACATGATAAAGATAACCAATCATATCAGTATTAGTAGAATAATGACAGCAAAAATAATGGATAAGTGCATCCTTCTATCTTACCTCTTACCAATTCAAAGCAATTTCTTGTAAAAATAACGATCTTATATAATTTACTGATTTTAGTATGTTGTCATTTTGTATCCATTGCATAAATGCATAGCTATGTTCCAAAAGACTTGAAATAGCAAGAATAACAAGCATCTTTAAATTGGAACAGCGAGGAGAGCAAGGGCAAGTAAAAGGAATACGAAAATGTTGTCATTTCAAGAAGGAAGAGAAAAAGAATATAAGTGTTGTTCCTTTGAAAAAGGAACAATAGAAAATTCAAGTGTCATTCCTTTAGAAAAGGAGCAGCGACAACCAAAAGTGTTGTTCCTTTGGAAAAAGAACAACAAAAACACAAATTCTATTCCTTTGGAAAAGGGACAGCAAAAAGTCAAAAGTGTTGTTCCTTTGGAAAAGGAACAACAGAAACGCAAATGACATTCCTTTGGAAAAGGAATAGCAAAAATCAAAATTGTTGTTCCTTTGGAAAAGGAATAGAAAAAAACACAAATGCCGTTCCTTTGGAAAAGGAACAGCAAAAATCAAAAGTGTTGTTCCTTTGGAAAAGGAACAATAAAAACGCAAATTCCATTCCTTTGGAAAAGGAACAACATAAAATACAAATGTCGTTCCTTTGGAAAAGGAACAGTAAAAATAAAAAAATTTGTTCCTTTGGAAAAGGAATAGCAGAAAACACAATTGTCGTTCCTTTGGAAAAGAAACAACAAAATGAAGGTGAAAAAGGAACGGCAAAATGAACAGCTAACCCAAAAGGTGTTGTTCCTTTGGAAAAGGAATAGAAAAATGAGAATGTTGTCCCTTTGGAAAAGGAACAGAAAAATGAACCATAGTGCACACGAATATTGATTGTTTCCAGAAGGAACAACAAAACGATAGTGTCATTCCTCTTGAAAAAGGAACATCAGAAAAAATGCAAGTGTTGTTCTTTTTGAAAAAAAAGGAACAACAAAAATGATAGAATTGTTGCTACTTCAAAAAGGAACAATAAAGTGCTAATACACAAATATGTACAGAAAATGATTTAACAAAACAAAGAAATTATGTACATAGTGTAAAAACAGGTGAATCACTTAATGAATCACAGGTGAGGAAGATTTCTCCTCCTCCTCAAAAATTTGCATGTCGGAGTCTTTGCATAGTTGCTAATAGAAGGACTCCCAAGTAAGTGGTTTACGATATAGTCGAACTCGATGGCCATTTTCCTTGAAGGTATATCTAGATCTGTCAATGGTGGTTAGAATAAGGGTGCCATTATCATGTATCTTCTGGATTTCATATGGCCCTAGCCAACGAGTCTGAAGTTTCCCGGGAAAATCCTGAAACTTGGAATCGTACAAAAGTGCCCAGTCTCCTTTTTGGAAGACTTTATTTTTAATGAGAGCATCATGCCATTTAGCTCACAGTTGTTGAATTAATGCAGTGTTTTGGAGGGTAGAGAGCCTAATTTTATCTAGCTCATTGATCTGCTATAATCTATTAATTTTTGCCTCGTTTAGATCTAGGCCGACTTCTTGTGCTATTTGTAGTGTTTGGATTTCAAATTCCATGGGAAAGATGGGTTCCTTTCCAAACACAAATTGGTATGGTGAATAGCCAATAGTGCTTCTCCATGTTGTTCTATAAGCCCACAAGGCTTCTGGTAGTCTTGCAGCCCAATCACATCTATGTGATGCAATGGTTTTTGTTAAGATTGCCTCTATTATTTTATTGTTGCTTTCTACTTGACCATTTGCCTGTGGGTGGTATGGAGAGGTAATTTTGTGCTGGATATGATAATTTTTTAGTGTTGCAGCAATCTTGTTACCAGCAAACTGTGGTCCACTGTCTGTAATTATATCTCTTAGAAGCCCATAGTGCACATATATATGGAACATGAACTGTATGACAAAATCCTCTGTAGCTCTTGGCAATGCCTTTGCTTCAACCCATTTGGTGACATATTTTGTTGCCACCAAAATATATGTTTTCTGGTTCGAGGATGGGTTAATTGGTCCAACAAAATTGAGGGCCCATCACTCAAATGGTTCAATGACTAGCTATGGGTTCAGGGGCATTTCTTCGGACTGACCAAGGCATCCTGCTCTCTGGAAACTATCACAGGCTTGGACAAACTTCTTTGCATCTTTGAAGATTGTGGGCCAATAATACCTTGTTTGTAGGACCTTATTCCCAGTTCTGCGATTAGTGAAATGTCCGCCACATGGTCCGTCATGTCAGGATTTTAACATATCAAAAATCTCATCCTCACAAACACATATCCTGATGTGCATATATGCCCCTGTATGGAACAAGTAACCCCCAATCCAAGAAAATCGAGCACTTCGCTGGACAATCTGTTTTCGTTCATTGGGGGTTAGATGTTTCGGTAGTTTACCTACTTCTAAGTAATTCGCAACATCAGCATACGAGGGTGTTTTAACGGTGACAACAAACAAATGCTCATCTAGAAATTGATCTTCAACTGTTGTTGTGTCCACTGGTTTTGGCATTCATGAGAGAAAGTCAGCTACAGGATTTTCTTTTCCAGGTCGGTCCTTGATTGTAATATCAAATTCCTGCAATAAAATCAGCCATCTAGTCATTCTACCATTTGTGATTGGTTTATTTGCTAAATATTTTACGGCAGAGTGGTCTGTATACAAGATAACAGGATATCCAGTAATGTAATGCCTGAACTTATTAACAACATGTATTACAACTAGAAATTCCTTTTCAGTAACAGTATAATTTAATTTAGCAAGAGATAAATTCTTGCTAATATAATAAATTGCATATGGTTTTTTATCTTCTTCCTGCCCAAGGACTGCTCCAATAGCTGTATTTGAGGCATCTGATGAAATTTGAAATGGAAAGTCCCAATTTGGTCCTCGAAGGACTGGGGCTGTGGACACAAGCTTCTTCAGATCTTGGAAAGAACGTTCACATTTTTCTGTCCAAAAAAATTCAACATTACCTATCAGTGCATATAGAGGAGCAGCAATATGCGAAAAATGTTCTATAAACCTTCTATAATAACCAGAAAATCCAAGAAAACTGCGTACCTCTATTTGAGTGGTAGGAGTAGGAATTAGCAAAATTATTTGAATTTTAGCTGGGTCTACCTATATGCCATCTGCTGAGATATAATGGCCTAGGATAAGTCCCTCAGTCATCATCATATAACATTTCTCATGGCTCAAACAAAGCCTGGTGGCAATGCAGCGTTGTAGGACTTTTTCCAATGTGTCCAATGCTGGGTCAAAATAATCTTCGTATGGTGTAAATTCATCCATATATACTTCGAGTCCTTCATTTATTAAGTTTGAAAAGATGCTGAGGGTAGCCCTTTGAAATGTGGCAGGAGCATTGCATAAGCCAAAAGGTAGAACTCTATAGGTGAATGTTACCCAAGGACAAGTAAAAGTGGTTTTGTCTTGGTCTTCAGGGGAAATTTGAATTTGATTGTATCCACTAAAGCCATCTAGGAAAGAAAAGAATTTCTTTCCTGCCAAAGTGTCTAATACTTGGTCAATGAATGGAAGGGAAAAGTGGTCTTTTTGTGTTGCTTTATTTAGCTCTCTATAATCTACACAAATCCTCCACTTTCCATTTTTCTTTGGTACCACCACAAGTGGAGAGACCCATTTACTATCAGAGATAGGGTAGATGAAGCTGAAATCTAAATTTTTTTGAAGTTTAGCTTTCACAACATCTTTTAGATGAGGATTAAGTCTCCTTTGCGGTTGGTGAATAGGTCTTGCATCCTTTTCTATGTAAATGTGGTGTGTACATAACTGAGGATCAATTCCTTTCATATCAGGGTAATCCCATGCAAATGCTTCTTTATATTTCCTCAATAGTTGGATGAGTTTCTCTTCTTGTTTGGAAGTCAGGTTGGCATTAATGTTTAAAGTCTTTTCTAACTCAATTTCTACAATTTTGCTATTTGAAATAGAAGTAGTGGGTATTGTTTGCTCGTGTGTATCTTTAAGAGGATCTTCTTCTAATTCATTATCAAATGCTGCTTCTATCGTGTGAAATTGTATGTGGGATCTGGTTTTAGCTTGGCTAATAAAATTGTTAATGGCATCATCTTTTGTTTGGTATTTGAAATCAAGTGCCTCTTTTATAGTTAATGGAGATCTAATATTTTCAGTGAGGTATGATACAGGATGCCTTTTAGTTTTTATTATTGTGACACTTGGCTACGCTGGAGGGTATAACGCTAAGTTCTTGATATTTTCCCCTCTCGTTATGGTCATATTGCCTTGTCGGCAGCCAATGTAAGCATCAGTAGTTGCAAGCCAAGGTCCGTTGAAAATCAATGGATGTCCATCAAGTCAGTTTTTGGGGTTTATTATTAGAAAGTTGGTTGGATACTCCCATGAGTCAACAGATACCATGACATCATGTAGTGTTCCCTTTGGCCAAACCATGGATCGATCAGCCAATTCTAATAAAGTAGAGGTCAGTTCTACTGATGTAATGCCCAGTTTTTGGCAAGTGGTAGTTGTTAAGATATTGATTGCAGCTCCTAGATCAACTAAGGCATTTGAGAAGGTTTGACCATAGATTTGTACTGTTACTATTGGATTTCCTGGGTCTTCGTATTTAACGGGTGTTTCTTTTCTTGACAATAAATCGGATAGAGTGCCAACTACTTGGACTCTTGGATTGTTTGTTATATTCCTCCTTGGTTTCTTTATACATAATTCCTTGATAGTCTTTGCATATCAGGATGTCTTGAATGGCTTGGAGGAATGGAATTTTTATGTATAGATTTTCTAATTCTCCCAGAATGTCAAAATCAGGATATTGTATGGGTCGAGGTATAATTAATCGTTCTGGGAATGGGGGAGAGGATGCAGTTGCTTGATTATGGATTTGTTGTCTGGTCACATCCTCTTCTTGTGGGGGTTGTTCTATAGGTAACTAATTTTTACTTTGAGTTGTTTTATCTCCCTTCATTTCGATGATATGTCCAGTTCTTAATTGAAGGTCATTACACTCCCTTAGATTGGTTCCTATTTCTGGTGTTTCAATTATTTGGATAGATTGGACCGGTCTATTATTCAGATTAGGGTTTGGTTGGGCTAGGAGTTGCGGTCTTAAGTTAGGCTGGGGGTTTTGTTGTAAGACTGGCAATGTAGGTTGAGGGAGTGGGCTGGTTCCTACTGGCTGATTCATTGGTCTTTGCCAGTTTGTCTGCCAAGCTTGACTCTGTGAAGTAGGGGGGGTCCATTGTGCTGGATATACATTATTTTGCTAATATTGTGGGGTATAGGAAAAGTTTAGCTAATTGGGTTGACTTGGTTGGTTCAGCCATGAAGATGATGAAGGGAATGACTGTTGTGACCAATTCGGGAATGGAGGTTGATTTTTCCACATTGTATTATATTGTTGAGCATGATATTGTGGAGGTTGAAAAGAAGAAGCCGGATCTGAAAACATACTTGATTGTTGTGCCTGCCATTGACAACGCTGATTGAGTAGATACACCGATTCTAGCTCTTATTTTGCTTCCCTGTATACTGCTTTCAATCCAGGAAGTGAGGGACAACTTTTTGTAGAATGATCTTTCGTACAGATGGAGCAAACTTGGACTGCATCTAACGGACACTCCTTATGGTTGTGTTTCTTCCTACATTGTGGACAAAAGATTGCCAAATTTTGTTCTACCTCCACTTGCTTTTGTTTACCCTGCATAATATCAAGTTGTGTTGTCAGTGTCCCTAATATATCAGTTTTAAAATTTTCTAATAAATATCCAATTTCTGCACGAGTTACTCCTTCTGCCGAAATTCTATTATCTCTTACAAACCGATCATGTTCTGCTGGTTTTAGTCTTGTGTTGCCTCTCGAGCTCCTGATACATAGATTAATAATGTCAGCAAAATTTTCCTGATAAATATCTCCTTTTCCCATAATATTTAGCATTTCAATCCACTGCTCCATTCCCCTAATTAATGTTGTTTTTAATACATTATCAAGCAAGGATAATGATGCATAAGGAGATCTTTGAAGATTATACCGGAAACGTTCAACATACTCCTCTAATGTTTCATTTGGTCTAGCTACCATCTAGAATATTTCATCTTTTAATTCTCTAGACCTGCAATAGTCCTGATATTTTTTTAGAAAAACTCTTTCATTTGATCCCAGTTATTTATAACCCCACCACCTAATCCCATAAACCATCTTAAAGCATCCCCTTTTAATGTAGAGAGAAATAATTTCAATTTTTGGGGATCAAGTGTATAGTCATATCCTCTACATAGCACGTCAAATTCAAACAAGAATGCATCCGGATCCTCTGATGTAAGACCGTGGAATGTAGGGATATCCTGAAGAGGGATTGCTTTCATAGGTGCATTAGCTGCAGTATCCACAATGGGGTATTGCAGTGTAGAAGTTTGGGTGTTTGGCTGGTTTTGGGCCATTTGGTCAAATATATGCCAATAACCTTCTAGGATATCTAGGAGGGTATTCCTAGGTTGTCGAGGGGAAATGGTTTTAACAGGAATGGCCTTGACAACACTTCCTTTATCTAGGATAATGAGAGTACCTAATGTCTGAGGGGATTCGGGTTCTTTGGCTTCGCTATAAATGATTTTTGTAGCACTTCCCTTATCTAGATTATTTAATGGCTGAATTACCCCAAGAGGAGATCTTTTTTTTTAGTTTCTCATGTCTCCCCTCTCCCTTCACAGAGGTTGCTAAGATTCCCTTCTTGCAATGGTTCTAGGCTAGAATTTTCAATTTCTTGAAAATCTTGCTCTTTGGTTTGACTATGCACCTCAGCAAAGGCTACAGATGGTGATCCTGTGGCCTGAAGGGAACTAGTAGGCTGTCGAGAAGCAACTTTTCTAGGCCCTGCTGAAGGCTGAGATTTTTCTTTCTTAATGATTTCATCTATAAAGGTCGATCAGCCAAGGGTCACCGGCCCCTTAGCTTTGTCAGTTTTGGGTAGAGGGTTGGGATTCCTTTCTAGCTTTTTCTGCTTAGTCATGCACACAAGTCATATGCTAAGTTCTACCCAAACAAACATCAACAAATCTGCAGGAAAGTGGGCAGGGGAGCAGGGCTATTACATACTCCACACGTAGGTTCTTACCTTCGATCTTTAAAACCCAATTCTTTCCTAACAGGCTCTTACACTACTCTGAAAAGAGACAAATGGCTACACTCTTTCCCAGCAATGGTGCCAAAATGTTGAGTCATAAAAAGGGTCTTTTTCACCTCTAATTACCTCACATTAGTTTTTCAATCCAGGAACGTTTTGTTATTTCAAAGAGTGTCTCAGTCTGAGGCTATCATTTTTCAGAGTAATGCTAGTAGTATAATGCTCAAAATACAAGAATAAACGGATGCTTGAAACAAGATCTACTTACAGTAAAGCACTTTAAAGCTGAAATCATGCATTCAAGAAACTAAGCAATTCATCAGTCAAGGGTCCATTAATAGTAACTCATCCCTCTGTAAACTGATGTAACTAAATACAATCAAGGAACAGTTCATCAATATTGGGACTAGACAACAAATGTCAACGCCCACTACAGTTTCAGATCGTTCTGCACACCAAAGCAATGATAACACAGATAATAAAGAAATGGAATAGCAACTAGGTAACATAACATCAACTAGGAAATGGAACAACAACTAGAAAATGGAACAACAACCAACTCTTATGAACAACAACACCTTAATTGTCAAAAATAAGTGCAGCAATCGTATCTTACAGAAATCGGGTAGCAATATTTATTCTAAGGATAAATCGGATAGCACACGGAAATAGAACAACAACTGATTAGAAATGAAACATAGAACAGTACTCAGAGCCAAATGCAAGTGCATGATAACCCAAGCTAAATAACACACATAACACGCCTTAGGAAAAGCAATAATCTGATTTCGATACCACCAATATCAATCTTAGTTATCAGGAATAACAATTGTAATTCATAATGGAACAACAATGTCAGTTGAACCGTAATCGCAATCAAATGTAAACCATAGATGAATACAATGATATGAATGTTACAGCATAGTCACTCTGCAGTTGAACAACAACAGTATTCTGTAAAGACCAGCAATATCGTATCAACAATTAAAGGAATAGCAATGCGTTGCAGAGTCAATATGATGTTTCTGTCTCAGAGAATGATATTACTCAGTCTAACTTAAATAAAATATAATAGAGTTGTGATGTAAAATAACAAAACATATCAGATTACTGGACAAAGCTGATAAGGAAAACCACGCACAAACCAAAGGTAATAGTACAGGAGCAAGTGTTCCACCAGGGCTGGGCCCTTAGCCTCCAGGGACACACCACTTGAGATTATTCCAGAATCAAAGATGAAACAACAACCCAGATTATATTAACGCATTAAAACAAAATTACAGTGAATCACTTCTCAATGAGAGTCGATGATCAAAGTATCAAATTCAGAGAAAAGTTACATAGAAAAATGACATTCCATGTCCCCGGGCTAGCAGTGCTACCCCTTTTATAATAGCTAAGGCAGAGATATTGATGATGCAAAAATAGTTAAAGCAGCGATCCCTCAGGATCAAAGGATCCTAAGGGATTTGCCAATCTATTAATTCCCAGTTATCCCTTTGCTTTCTTGCACCAAGTCGATATCTCCATTTCCTTTCCCTGACTGATATGCTTTAATTTAGAACTCCTTGTTTGCATGTGGTTCCCCGCCAAAGGGACAACAGTTAACTTGGCCCTGTCTTTTTCTTTGGAACGAAAATCTTTCATTTTTCCTTTTTCTTGCATAAGAAATGGCAATTATCAGTGTTTCCATGTTGCATAGAAATCCTGCAGATTTTATTATGATTTCTTATTATCTACCTAATTCATGATGCAAATAGGCTGTAAGTTTTAATGAAAAGATGCCAAAATAATCAACAAAAACATACCTTCTTTAGTACTCCACATTCCTAAAGGTGATAAATTGCATCTGATTAGGAGGATCACACCTCCAAGGTTGTAGGGAACTTTGGTGTAGAGAAGACCATTGCTAAATTGCATATGTATGTGTATTGGCCCAAGATGCAAGAGAATGTAGTGAGGTTCATAAGAGGATGCATGCTTTGTTGTACCAACAAGCCTAGAAACAAAAAATAGGGTCTATATCATCCCTTACCTAATCCAAATTTAAATAGGAATGCAAAAAATTACAGATATAGCCATAAATACAAAGATGCAGTAGAAATAACACTTCATTTCATTAATATCAAATACTGAAATATGCTTACAAACAGAATGGAAATAAGTCTAGCTCAAGTGATGGTAGCTTATCTATGAGAAGAGATGTGGTGGCTACATGCCTCTGAAATGTGTTACAATGAGACTCAAAGGCCTATTTATTATTGAGAAACAATGGAAACCCTAAACATCTAAAAACCTAACCCTAGGAGATGAAGCGCCAAACTATGGGCTCCGTTTGGGTAAATTGGTATATCAACTTCCCGAGGTCATAACTTTGGCATACAATCTTCGTTTGATGTGCACAATACCTCGTTAGAAAGATCTATATGAGGACTACAACTTTTGAATGACCAACATTGATGAATGCCCCATTTTGGTCCCAATTTTACCAAAAATGTCGTTTAGGGCCTCAAAATAGCTTTGGAAGTTCAAGACCTGAAAAACTACCCAAAATAGTAAATTGTGCTACAAATAAGGAAACTGAAAAACTGAAGGAAACAGTGGTGCATGTCCAAGTGGAATAAGCAAGTGGCCACCAATATCCACCTAGATCATTCCTGCCCCCTTAGGAAGCAATGGTACCCATTGCATTGAGTTCCTCCATGAGATGAGAAATTTCTTCTGAACTTGGTCCCTGGTGAGCCCCTTGCCCTAGTGAAGGAGTTGGCCTACTTTGACAACTCGATATAGTTGGATCCTTTGTTGTCAAGTGTTCTTGATCTGTGTGTCAATGATCCAATCAATTGTGGCTTGTTCCATGCAATCTAGATTTAACACTATAGGTGTGAGTTGTTTTGTAATTTTTGATGTGTCCAACACTGGTGGGAAGTATGGTTGAAGGCGGTCCACATTGAACACTAGGTGCAGGCCAAAGAATGGGGAATGCTGAGCTCAAATTAATTGTCTCCCACAACCTTGGTAATGATGTAAGGACGATGTTGGAGTGGTCTGAGTTTCTGATAGGCTCTGGTAAGTTGTTCCTTCTGCAAATGCAACCTAACTGTGTCACCCACCTGAAACTTGTGTGGCACCCAATGTTGATCATGTCACTACTTGTACTTGGCATTTGATTTATCTAGAATGTCATGGACCTATTGGCAGATATGTTGGATGTGCTCAATGAATTTGTTTGCCTTATCATTTTTCGACTAGACATGAGCTGAATATGCCTAAGTAGTTGCAAATGGTATAGCCACATCAATGGGACATAGTGGCTAGAATCCCAAGCCCACCTCAAAAGGGTTATGGCCAGTAGATCCATGGAGAGCCCAATTATAGTTGTACAGGACATAAGGGAGGCTCTCATCCCATGTGCATGGATGCTTTGAGTTGTACCTACGTAGAATGTGTAAGATCGTCCTATTGATGACCTCTATCTGGCCATCAGTTTGGGGATGGAAAGATGTGGACTTAGTGAGATTGGTATCCAACATCGACCAAAGACTTGACCAAAATGTACTGAGGAACCTACTGTCTCAATCTGAGACAATATACCATGGGATCCCAAAGTGTACCCACACTCATTCAAAGAATATTTTAGTAGTGGCTTCTGTTGTTATATTCTTCTTGCAAGCTGCCATAATGGCCATCTTCGAGAATCTGTTAATGACCACAAAAACACAGTGGTTGCCATGCTTAGTAGAAGGAAGGCCCGACATGTAATCCATGGAGATGGATTTCCAAGGTCGACTAGGGGTAGGTAGTGGAGTATAGAGGCCTTGCTTCTTGATGGTCAGTTTGGCAATGACGTAGGCAATGCAAGACTTGATGTATTTCCAAACGTTCTGTCGAAGATTTAGCCAATAGAAATACTTGTGTAGTATTGCCACCATTTTATCAACCCTGAAATGCCTAGTAGCCCAAAATTCCCAGTGACCACCTGCCTATTCCATTTGGACCCCCAACACTATTTCTTTCAGTTTTTCAGTTTCCTTATTTTTAGCATAATTTACTATTTTTGGCAGTTTTTCGGTCCTGAACTTCCAGAGCAATTTTGAGGCCCTAAATGATGTTTTTTGGGAAAACTGTGATTCACATGGGTCACAAATTAATATTTTCCATTAAAAAGTTGTATTCCTTGGATAGATATTTCTAACGAGGTATTATGCACATCAAACGGAGATTGCATACCAAAGTTACGACCCCAGGAAGTTTGTATACCAATTTACCCAAACAGGGCCCATAGTTTGGTGCTTCATCTCCTAGGGTTAGGTTTTTGGATGTTTAAGGCTTTCTATTGTTTCTCAATAGTAAATAGGTCATTAAGCCTCATTGTAACATAGTTCAGAGGCATGTAGCTACCACATTTCTTCTTAAAGATAAGCTACCATCGCCCGAGCTAGTCTTATTTCCATTATGTTCGTAAGCATATTTTAGTATTTGATATTAATGAAATGAAGTGTTATTTCTACTACAACTTTGTATTTGTAGTTATATCTGTAATTTTTTGCGTTCGTATTTAAATATGGATTAGTGGTATCAAAGTGGTATGCTCTTTCTCTGTTTTTCTTTGGTGTCCCCAACGAGTTCGGGATATAAGGAGTTAAGGCTCAATCTGGTTGAACCTTTGCAAGATCAACCTCGCAAACCCCAACGATCACCCATGGGGCAAGAAAAGAAAGATGAGGGGGCAAGAGATCCTATCAAAATATTGCTCTAGGAGGCCCTCTAGAAATAAAGGAATGCGGTGATGGATAACTTTGCCCAAATCCTCCAAGGGTTGCCCACCAATGGTACATCCTCTTCCAACAACCACTCTGGAGGCTCCACTCCTTTTAAGGTACAAGTAAACTTTGACATTCCCATATTTGAGGGCTAAATAGATGCAAACGCCGTAGATAAGTGGTTAAATCTGCTAGAAGGATATTTTTTCTTCATGATTTTTCCAGCCAAGAAAATATTACTTTTTCTCTTCTCAAAGCTCCCCCCCACGTCAAGGACTGGTGGGAAACCTACTATGATCAGAAGGATGAAAGTACAACCTCACTTTCTTCATCCACACCCACCTGTAATTATTTCTGGGATGCCATTAAGGAGAAGTACTACCCTATCGGGAGCTATGAGGATAAGTACATAAAGTAGACAATGCTGCAGTAGGGAAGGGATCAGCATGTGCCAGAGTTTACCAATGTTTTTCATACCCTTCGTACGAAGTTGGATATCAAGGATTCTGAGAAACATTTGGTACTCAAGTACCACAAATTCCTACACAGGTACATCCAGGACAAGATGGAGTTCCTAGACATCTCCTCACTTGGCACAGCATACCAATACACCATCAAGATCGAGCAAAAGTTTAAACTAAAAGAAACAGTGGTGGGGTTCCAAGTGGAATAGGTAGGTGGCCACCAATATCCACCTAGATCATTACATGTACCTACTCATCCTTGGGAAAGCATTTCCATGGACATTCTAGGAGGTTTACCGACAACTAGGAAGGGACATGACTACTTGTTCGTGGTAGTTGATAGGTTCAATAAGATGCGTGATCTGATGCCCTATAAAAAGACCATTAGTGGGAAAGAAACAACAAATGTGTTCTTTGGACAGGTGTCGGTGCACTTTGAGATACCAAGGAGCATCATTTCAGACAAGGATATAAGATTTCTCAGTGTATTCTGGACTACATTGTGGGAGAAGATGGAAAAAAAGTTGAAGAGATATAAAATATTCCATCCACAGACATATGGGTAGACAAAAGTAGTCAACAGGACTTTGGTGCAAATTCTAACGAGATACAACCAGAAGCATCCAAATACCTGGGATGAAAATCCGGTTTACATACAACATTCTTACAACAGAGTAGTCCACACCTCTACAAGAAAGTCCCCATTTGAAACTTTTTTTGGATATTTTTCATTTTAACCATTAGACATTGCATATGGGCAACAAGGAGGAGTGAGGTAACATCTGACAAAAGATGCTTTGAGGGCTAAAAAATTTATAGGTAAGATCAGGTAGAGCCATCTACAAGTACAAGAAACACTGCATAAGTCGCGGGAGAAGTATAAGGGTAGGCATGATCAACACAAAACAGAGAAATCAGTCAAGGTGTGAGACATAGTATGGTTACAGTTGAACACGGAGAGGCTATAGGGGCCTGGTAAGAAAATCAAGTCTCTAAGGTATGGTCCCTTTGAGATACTGGAAAAGGTGGGTGATAATTTCTATTAACTCAGTTTACAACCATACATTCTCATTTACTTAGTTGTGAATGGGGAGAATTTGAAACTCTATGAGCCTTCCATACTAGATTAGGAAGAGGAACATGTCCTACCTTCTGTGGAGGATTTGACACTAGATGCCCAGGAAAATTTGATAGAAGATACAGTTTTGTAAAAGAGGTCTAGGACTAAAAGACAGGGGCAACATGACTTTTGGTAGATTGGGTTGAAGGGACAACTTCCAGACAAAGGTAAATGGTACACCAGAGAGAAGGTGGAGAAACATTTTCCTCACCTCATTCAGTAAAATATTTTGAGGACCAAAATCCTCCCAAAATGGGGAGGTGTGATCCATATTCAATCATTATATTGTTTTTCATCCATATCAATGTATTCAAAGTGGGAAAAGTGGAGGAATCAGCTCACGAGAGTGTTTTAACGACGAGACCCAATTTGGGAAAATGGGGTTTGAAACCTTCTGGGAAAATGTTGAGGCATTAAATGACATTTTTTGGAGGTAAAACTTTATTTCCTTAGTGAATCTCCTTTTCACGCTGTTTTACACACAAATATCTTTCCAACGGTCCAAGAAGTGTGTCAATCAGATTCTGTATACAAAAGTTATGCTGCCCAGAAGTTGACCTTCATGTTTTCACACCTATAGTTAGGGAGGATGTTGCGTTGGCCCCCATTTTTCATGGAAAAGGGGCTATCCATGTTTTTTTGGTGTAGTCAAACTTAACCACTAGTAGCATATTACGATGTGTTATAATTAGGCCACTTGGAGGAAGTGACATTCCATTCTTTCAAGAGAATTTTGCTCCATAGTTGAGTAAAGATAGCCAGGAGAGACAGAAGGTAGAGCACACATAGAGGATCTATGCACTATAGCAGCCCAGGGCCATAGAAATTATGTCTTTTTATCTGTATCCATATTTCTAGAGAGAGGAAGAGAGCAAAGTGGCCTCACCTTCCAGCTGGGTTTTCTCCCAAAAAGGTTTCCTAGAGCATAACTTGTGTCTTATGTGTGTGTGTGATCTTATTTTTTCGTTCTCTAATTTTATGCATAATTTCCATTCACATGCATGTACTAATTATAGTTAAATTTACAAATCTAGAGGTTTAATAAAACTTTAATAGTGTAAAAACTCATAATTTTAATATATTATTATCAAATCTATTGTGATGAACTGTCCTGTGGAATATCCACAGAAGTTTATGAGTCAAAAGTGGGTAAAGTTCTTAAATAAATAATTTATAAATAACAACTGAACTCGTTATTTTCTCATTTACCTATTCTTATTCTTAGAAGTGGTTTTTTGTGCTCAAACTTCAGCAACTGATGCTAGGAGATTTACTCAACAAAAATGAATTATGTAAACTCCATGTAATTCTACACCATGCTCTCTTTAATTTGATTCAATTTTGAAATTTTTGATTGGATAACATGATAAAAAAATTCAACTTTATAAACAGGGTTGCATATACACAACTTTTGTTTTATCAAGTCATGTATAGAAATCCCTATACACTAGTTTAATAAAAGAAAGTTGTGTATATATGTGATTGTCTAGAACGAAAAATGCTTGTGCATAGAATTATTTTTTAAATGTTGAATTTCAATGATTCAAATTGTAAAATTTTTGCAAGATAGTGATTGTTTGGCTTGAAAGAGAGAATGAGGACATTGATCGCTTGGTTTTAGGGGACCAAGAGGCTATGGATGCTTTAAGAGATTGTGGTTTGCTTAAGTTTTTAATGATGCAAAACATGAGGGCTTGGAATAAACTATTGAACATGTTTATTAACTATTGGGACCTAGAGAAAGGACATTTTATCATCGAGTTTATGCCTTTGTAAATTGAAGGATATTTGTTTTATCACGAGCCTTTAGAGATGAGTAGAAGCAGTGGATTTGAAAGGCAAGCCAAGTGGAGGCCTAGACATCGATGATTATATTTCCATTTATTGTGCACTGGGAACATAAAAAGTGGGGTCTCAAATCCCATTTGGAAGCATCACCTCTCTAGCTATAAAAATCCTTTTCAAAATTTCTAGAGTATCCAGATCTTCTTCACCACATAGGGACTCATGACCAGCTATGTTCTTAGTAGTAGATTGTTTGAAACCCATAGTTTATGACTAGTCTACTATGCTCTTAGTTATCATGAAGAGACAACTTACATCATGCAAACATGGTAGAACCAAAAACTTTGGTTATGGAACTATACTTTGCTCATTCCTCTTTGATAAAATCACAACATTACGTCCACATGTAATACTCCACATCAATAATCCAAGAGATCCTTGGATGGCTAGGTGGTCAGATTTGGGGAGAAGACTTGGAGGAGGCCAAGTCACTCATGTTTCTTTTAATGACGAGTTCTTCCAATGATGGGAGGAACACATTAGAGTTATAGAAGAATACCCTTATCTAGGGCTATATTTCGAAGGAGACTTAGAACTAGTACTTCCTGAAGATGCTACATGGGGAAAAACTGGTAATAATTTTTATTTTTTGATTATATTTCATATTTCATTTTTATTTTAAGATATTCTTAAGAAATTGAAATACTTTTTCATGGAAAAAAAGTATAGACACAATTTAATGGTAATGATGTAGATGTTGGACCTGTAAATCCTAAAGGTCTATTGAGGTACAAGCATCATGGTAGGTATGTGGAAGGAAAGGAAACTAAGTATGAAAGGGTCCTCCGAGCTATTCAGAGTAATTTGGAGAGTTTTAATTTCTAAGTTCCAATGACAACTGTAGAGGATCTACCAAAGGCTATACATAGTCGTGTGGTAGGAGTACTGCGATCTTGGGTATGACTCTTCTAATGAGTGGTGAATTCCATTGTTTCTTACCATGACACACATCTAGGGCAAGGCCCTCAAACTTAAAGATTTTATGATTATACTGATTAGATAAATACATCATTAGGCATAAGCCCTAATTTTGTAGGACATTTCTCCACATTTTGTAAAATTTTGAACATTATCTATCTATATATACAATGAATTTGAGATGAATTGATCATATATACAAATGAAAAATGTCATGATGTTTATTTTAACATGAAGAATGATTAATAAGCTAATCTAATACATGGTTTTCTATAGAATTGAAAAATGAATTATCTGATCATGGAATATGAATGTATGTTATAAAATTAAATAATTGTTGAAGTAATATGACTCTCATAAATTGTTGCTGTAACAAAGGATATCTCACATGATAAATGTTATTTAACCAAGACACCACTAGTTGTGAGTCTAAATAAGCTACTAATGTTTGAATATCATCATATATTGCTTCTGAAAGTATTTCAATAATGACATGGTAGTATGCCATATTATTAGAAGTAGCACCTATAAACATGCCACCAGTGACAAAAACTAACTAAATCGATAATAAATTACCCAAGTGTTACACAAAAATATCGTCACCTTGATTATTTGCAGTCGATGTAGGTCTATCACCACCTATACCATCTTCCTAAGCAAGTCACAAACCTCAGCTCTTCAGAACAAGCTTTAGAAATGAGAGAAAGACATCAAAAAAGCAATGTAACTCTGGTTCCGCACTTTCTCTCACTTTTGCCTGCGGGCTCGCACCTTTTGTTTAGGATATCTACGTATTTATACGCTCTGTATGTAAAGGGGAGGGTGCGTACTCTTGTGAAAGTCAAAAGGCGCAATTTTTATCTTAAAAATCTCATCTTGGGTTAATTCTAGAGTTTTCTAGAAGCATTTGTTACGTGGATTGTTTGCTCCAAGTGGTTCATGCATCCCATCATAGGAGGAAGCTAATCCGTTGTTAGGAGGAGCTATCCCTTGGAGGGAGGATTCTATCCCTTTGAAGGAGGACCTAGTAACTGCCCTCCATTGCACTATAAATTGAGGCATTGGGTTAGTGGCTAGGGATGTTAGAAGTTGAATTTTTGAGGGTAAATGCTAGTGAAATCAAGACTTCCCATTTGAGCTTAAGAGGAGAGATCACATACCTTTTTGGCTTCATTGGGGAGTGAGTGAAGCTTGTTAAAGTAGAGGAGACTTCTTGTTGGACCCTGGTAGGAGCTTGTACAGCGTCAAGGCAAAGGTTGTAAGGTTCTTCTCCTTTTGAATTAATACAATCAAGCTCATTTTTCTCAACAAGTATCTCATGTTATTTGTTTCATGGACTCCTTGACTTTCATGGTAAATATGTTTTATAATATTGGTTATTCAGGTGCTATTTAATCGTTTGCTTTGTTTGTGCTTGCAGTTTTGCGACAAAGGAACTTACTTGGATCAGGAGCGAAGGCATCTCCAAACTTGCGTTGGACATGAGGTAGGCCTTAAAACACATTTGTTTGCCATTATTTATAAAGCACATTTAGAGAAAGATAGTGTCTCGTTGGTTTGTTTGTCATTAGGTCTTCATTAGATTCTAGGGAGGTCTATCTTGTCCACAAGATCGACTCATTCCGCGTGACAAAATGGCGACTCCACTGGGGATCGAACCCGAGAGTGATCGTTTTGAAAATGATTTTCATCAATCTTTACAACTGAATATGTTAAGGACACTCAGAATCCAATGAAACATCCTGATTCTAAGTTAAATTTAGGAAATATTTCTAAAACCATTCCCCTTGACATTTCAGTTAAGCATGGAATAATTGAAAACGTTCATATAGGTGCCTCTTGTACGGACGATGAAATCAAAACATACAAGGCCCTATTTCAAGAATTCTGCGACGTTTTTGCCTGGTCCTATGAGGAAATGCCAGGAATCGATCCAGCAATTGTGATTCATGAAATTAAAACCTACCCAGACGCTAAACCCGTTCGACAACGTTTGCGTCAGATTCACCCAAGAAAAGCTGCTGCGATTAAAGCAGAAGTTGAAAAACTGTTGAAAGCAAGTTTCATTTATCCAATCCCGTTAACAGATTGGGTATCGAATATTGTTCCTGTGAACAAAAAGCAAGGGACAATAAGAATTTGTATCGACTATAGGGATATTAATCGAGCCTGTCCAAAAGACAATTACCCTACACCCTATATCGATCAAATTATTGATGATTGTGCCGGCAGTGAAATTTTCTCCTTTATGGATGGATTTTCGGGTTACAATCAAATCAATATTCTGCTTGTCGATCAACCAAAAACGACATTCATTTGTCCATGGGGAACGTTTGCTTATTGCAAATTACTTTTTGGCCTTAAGAACGCCGGCGCAACTTTTCAATGGGCTATGTCTTACGCTTTTCATGATATAAAACACATTGTGCAACCTTATCTTGATGACTTGCCTGCTCATTCTTTACATAGAGCTGATCACCTTGTCCATTTACGAGCAATCTTCATGACGTGTAGGCATTATCGAATTCGGTTGAATCCTCACAAGTGCGTGTTTTGCATTGAAACGGGTCGATTACTAGGATTTGTAGTTTCGAAAGCCGGCATTCGTGTCGATCCTTCGAAGGTTGAAGTTATCATCAAATTGCCTCCTCCTTCGAGTCTTCGCCAACTCCAAAGTTTGCAAGGGAAAGCAAACTTTTTACATCGATTTATCCCTAACTACGCCGAGATTACAAAGGGTTTTACCCGGTTGTTGAAACAAAGTGCTTCATTCTTTTGGGATGAGATAGCTGAGAGATCATTCGATGCTTTAAAACATGCGTTGACCCATGCACCGCTGTTACATCCTCCCAACTACAACCAGGACTACTACTTATATCTCGCCGCTTCCTATTCCACCATTGGGATGGTGCTAGTTCAGGAAGATGAATCCGATACGGAACATGTGATATATTACCTTAGTCACAAGTTGAATCCAACTGAGTTAAAATATTCACATGTGGAGAAATTGGCATTGGCAGCTGTTCAAGCTGTCCAACGATTTCGTCATTACATTTTATTACGCAAAACTACGGTCATTTCTAATTGCAACCCCATGATCTATATTTTGACCAAGCAATTGCTGGGGGACAAGTACTCCAAATGGATTGTCATCTTGCAGGAGTTTGATTTGGAATTTGAAAAGTCCAAGTCAAAGAAATCCTTAGTTTTTGCGGAACTTATGTGTGACTTCCCTCGTGTTGCTTTAGAAACTGTGGCGGAGGAGCCCATTGCGGACGAATCCTTGTTTCTGATCAACACTTTAGATCCGTGGTATGGAGATATCATCACTTATCTCCAAACCCAAACCTTTTGGCCTGATCTTTCACGATCCGACCATCAGAAAGTCTGATTCCAATCCCAGCAATTCAAAATTATTGGAGATACTCTTTATCGCCTGGGGGCAGACTCTATTTTTCGACATTGTTTGACTCATGAGGAAGCCGAAAGGGTCCTAAATGACTGTCACTCTGGAGTGTGTGGCGGTCATATGTCTAGGTATGCCATTGCCCAAAATATATTGCGCGCTGGCTATTTCTGGCCGTCTTTGTTTAAAGATTGTATTACTGCGGTCCGAAAATGCCACAATTGTTAAATTTTTTATCGAAATATGCGCGCTCCACCTGCTCCTCTTCACCCCATAATTGTTGTTGGACCTTTTTCCAAATGGGGTATCGATTATATTACATGTAACCCTCACTCAGGCGGGGGGCATGCGTACATTATCCTTGCGGTAGATTATTTTACTAAGTGGGCCAAGGCGATGCCTACATTTGAGGCAGACAGCAAAACAGCTGCAATTTTCGTATTCAATCATATAATTGCTAGGTTTGGTGTTCCACAAGCGATTATAACTGACCATGGACATCATTTTCGAAACGTTATGATGACAGAACTTACAGACCAGCTTGGCTTGCGTCATGACAGTTCAACTCCTTATTATCCACAAGCTAATGGTCTGGTTGAAGCCATCAACAAAGTCTTAGTCATCATGATCTGACGGATCATTAGGATCCATCGGTCGAACTGGCACAACATGTTATTTTCAGCGCTGTGGGCATACCGAACCTCAGTCAAAACATCAACAGGGTTCACTCCTTTCCAACTAGTTTATGGTTTGGAAGCTGTGTTATCTATTGAATGCGAAATCCCGTCATTGTGAATGGCCATCGAATTACTTCCAGCTACTTTCGAAGAGGAAAATCATTTATTATACTTAGCTCAGCTAGATGAGAATCGCCGCGATGCTGCATTAGCGATTGAATCTCATGCCAAACGTATTAAGGCTCAGTATGATCGAAATGTAACCCCTCGAAATTTTTTCGGAAGGAGATTTAGTCCTTTTGTATGATAAAGCAAACGATAAATTGGGCGCTGGAAAATTCGTGCCTATGTGGCATGGTCCTTTTGTTGTCAAGCGAAAGCTAGCGAAAGGGGCATATGAGTTGGTAGACTTTGACGGGGTCTCTTTAGGTAAACCCAGAAATGGTCTTTATCTGAAGAGATATTATGCTTAAAGTGAGTGTGGAGATTTTTTAGTTAGGATAGTTTTTCTTCTAGCTGGTGTGTTTTAGATTAAAAGTGTGCTTAGCTTAGAGATTGAGTTTTCCGTCGTTATTCCTTCTTATCTTGGTTTTACGTTTGATTTCGCAGATGTCGACGCCTCTTCAAACATATATTAGTTTCGCTGATGGCACTTGTCGTAGTACACGAAACATTTCTTCCACAGCTTGGGTTATCTATTCGCCCTCTGACGAGTTGGTATCTATGCATGGGGTAAGCCTCGGTCAAACAACAAACAACATTGCAGAGTATAGTGCAGTGGTGGAGTTATTGTCTGAATCTATTTCATTTGGGATTCAGAGTTTGATAGTGAGGTTAGATTCTAAACTCGTTGTATTACAGCTTAATAGAGTATACGCCATTAGAAATCCAGTTTTATTAAGATTATTTTTGAGAGTGCGTCTCTTGGAACGTGAATTTGATTATATTGAATATCAGCATATTCCAAGATCTTTAAATACATTAGCAGATGCAATAGCTTCTCAAGTGTTAAGTAGACATATGCGATAATCATACAAGTAAATTTAAAAACATTCCATAACATGTTTAACAAGACAAGTCAGTAATAACGATATCATATATATATAGGAGTGTGTCAAAAATACATCGTCCTCGATCATAGGTTGAAAAACACCTTATGATCGACAAAAATGATAGGTACAAAAAAGAAAAATGTCACATGTGACTACATAAGCGATCATCCTATCACTGGTGATGATCTCGATACGAAACCACTGCACGAGCCACCTTACAAAGGAACCTCCTAAAAGGTCTGGGGACTCCAATCACATAGCGCTGAAGCCGACAAGGGATGTCGTCTATGCTAGTCTCGGGATGTCCCTTGTCAAGCGCTCTAGGTGACTCTCCAACTCGGCCAACGTCTCTGCTGATTTGTCCTATGGGGCTGGAGCTGGTGCAACTGGTTGCTTTCTCTCGAAAGGCAGGAGAGCGGCTGGTCGTTGTGGACCCACATCTGCATTTTAAAATTATTACTATCAGTTTTGAGACGATATAAAAATAACAAAAAAATTTAACATTAGGAAAGTGTTGAAAATGATTACCTGAGTCGTCCCACTGCTCTCCTGGAGGAAGAGCCATGTCTGGGTCTCCACGAAAATCAATCCCAGCATAAGGAAAGTCCTGGATAGAAAAAACATGGTGCTCCAACCATTGGAAAAACTCAGGTTTGAACCGGATGACCTCGGTCCCCTCGTCAAGATGACGGGCCATGACTGCGACCCATCGCATCAGTCTGGGCTCTTGGGGATGCCCAACTCCAACTGTAAGGTGCTACGAGATGAGCATAGGAATCCTCTCCAGGCCAAAACTCACGACTAAAGCTCCATAACCAAAAGTCTTCAGTCGTCCATTCTTGGCCCTGGTCAATTGGCCCTTCACATTGGCCAACACAGCATCGCACCAGTTGAAGACGGTGCCCTGAAAGCAATCAACTGCCATACGCATCTCGGATCCGGTGGCAATATGTAATGCGGCAGCTCCACAAAGTCTAGTAACAGTGAATGCAATCACCTTGAGCTCAGGAAAGGATATGGTCTTTATGTCTATCCCTTTGTCTCTAGACTAGCTATTGCAGTACTCTACTCAGAGACTATCGACGGACTGGCCACCCGCCCTAGCCCCGAAGAGGGTCAAGTCAACACCTCTCTTAGGAAAACCAGTCAAAAAGTATATATCCGTCGGCTCGATCTCGAGCTGGTGGCCACCAATAAAGAAACACTGGTCCTGGACGCTCCATCTATCAACCATCCACTGCAAGAAATCCACCTGAGCCCTCATGCCAGGAATGGCCCAGTATTTGTACAGTCCGCACGCCCTCAAAGCATCAAGCGAAGGTTGATGATTCCATGCGGCAGCATCCACATCCTCTTGCTCTCGTTCGCGCCAATCTATCATGGTGTACTACCTACATCAAGCCAAAAGATCAATTAGAATGCTAGAATGTTGTTTCTTTGGTCTATTTTTGAGAGTTTTTGGGTTAAAAACCCTCGCGGCGGGGCCTGCACCCTTCTTGTTGGACACAGAGCGTGGGACTGCACTTTGTCCACATGGAAGGTGCGGACCCCTAGATTTTTCCCAATGGAGAAAAAGTCGGGGTCCGCAGGTTCGCAGTGGTGAGCCTGCATACCCCGAGCGTGGGTTTTTCGCCCAAAAACCCTCCTAAAAAACGAAATAAAAGACTAAATGAAAAAATGAAACAGTTAAAAAACAAGAGAAGGATGATGTGGATTACCTGGTGAAGACGACTTCTGATTCTGATGGTTGGATTTTCGGCAATCCTCTCGGGAAGTTTTCAGAGCAAAAGCATTATTTCCTCACCCAAATCACAAATGGTAAAAATGAATGGTAAAAACCCCTTTTTATAAGTTTTTTGAGTAAATAAATGCAAATTTGATTATGTTTCACTTTAAAAAGGT